>ML779334.1:2685327-2708084 GCA_009831015.1 Picea engelmannii
TATTTTTTCATTTTTAATGAAAACATAGTTTTATTTATTTATTTCATTTTTGATGAAAAAATGTTTTTGTTTTTGTTTTTATTTTTTTGTTTTTTAATGAAAAAATGGATTAATTTTCATTTGTTATTTTTCAATTTATTTTTTTAATGTACTTTTTTCTCGAATTTTTTTTTGTAACTTCTATTTCACTAAAGAAAGAATTACATTCCATAAGCACCTAGGGAACAAAGAGTTTTTTATTTAATGTAAATTTATTAAACAAATTAATTAATTAGTTTTCATCTAGCACAAATTTGATTTATGAGTCAATTTTAAGGTCCTTTTTGGAAATGGTACCTATTATCAAGGACACAGTTCTAATCAAGTCATAGTTTTAAGTTCAAAAATAAAGTTGGTGCTACGGATTGTTGGAATATAGAGATGGGGGGTGAATCAGTATGCGTACAATTAGTATGTTTAATCACAACATAAAAATTCCAATAATGTTCAATAGCATTCAATATATCATCAACACCATAATTCAATGCATAAACATCATATAAACACATTACACCAGAATTTTACGTGGAAACCCAATGCGAGAAAAAACCATAGAATGGTTTTTCTTATTTATCAAATAGTACATTCATTGGAATCACCAACTTCCTATTTCTCCAACTACAACTAGAAGGAGGATCCAACCCCCTATTCATAGGATTCAACCTGAAGGAAGCTCCAACTCCCTCATTTGCCGGCTCCAAACGTTAGGAGGCCATAGCCCCATTTCCTTTCCCCTTCCAACCACCTTGAAATATAAATGTAGACCAATCTGTCACTACCTCCGTCGCTATAACTGATAACCTATTGCTCCTATCGTTTTTGATACATCTATTGATACTACTGATTTTGATATCTCATCAAGACTACAACCACACAAACCTCATACCAAGATCCACAAGGGAGTTATCCAAGTCAAATTCTAATGAATCACTAAGACATACATTTTCTTGATTCATTTAGAATACACACCCTAACATACACAGGAAGGCATACCTTCAACTTGTAGTTGACTTCAGTTTTAGATCTCTGATCTTCAACAATTTTTATTCATAGGTTCGTGACCCATAGAATGCTTTCTCGTGGATGTCCACGCTTTTTCCTACTGAAGCTCGTGGATGTACAAGTTTTTCTTCTTGAAAATCATGGATTTACACAAGGAACCTGGATCTGTAACTTCTTCTCCATATGCTCAGCTCCTACAAGCTTCTTCCCTCACCGGACTTTGCTGACTTCGACTTATTAGCTTTAGTTTTGCTAATTAGTATTCATAGAAGTTATTTTCAATTGAATCTTCTCTGTGTTTTAATGAGGATCTCATGATGACATGCAACTGATATGCACATGCAACTGACATGCAACTTGTGAACTTCTTTTTATAGTTACTTTAACAAGCAACTGACATGCATCTTGTTAACTTTTGTTTACAACTAATTTACCTTGACACACAACTTGTTAACTTCCTATTCAAGGGTTGACATCAATTACAACGAATCTTTCAACAACTAATCTTTCAACAATCTCACCCTTTGGCATTGATGGCAACACTTAGAAATAACACTTAGGAAACAATCATGCTCATGATGGATCCCTCTATCTTCATGCCCCTTCTCTTCATTTCCATGTCTATGTTTTTCTCTCCCCCTTTGACATTAATGGAAAAGGGCGACTTCTCTTTGGGGTTGCTCCCCCTGTCTATAATCCTCTGATCTCTACTAATGTTTCTCTTCATGGTGCTTCCTCATGTAAATATATGATAAAAATAATTAAAAAATAATTCAATTATTTCATGATTACTGTTGCTCTCCCCTTGTCTTACTATGCCAACTGCCATGTAGATAACTATGGGGCTGAAACTACTCCTAGTTTCCATAACAAATGCTCAAAAGTCTACCTTGGAAGAGGTTTGGTGAAGATATATGCAATCTATTCTTTTGTCCCAACATACTCTACCTTGATGTTCTTCTCTGTAACTTGTTCTCATAGAAATTGAAACTTGATCGGAATGTTTTTCCTCTTGGAATGCATCACTTGATTATTAGAGATACTTATAACACTGGTATTATAAGAGAATATCGGAATAGGCTCGCCATATTCCTCTTGTATGTACTGCAAATTTTGCTTCATCTAGAGAACCTATGTACAACATGTTGTTTCTGCAATATAGTCTGCTTCTACTATGGACAACGATATTGAAGACTGTTTCTTACTCAACCAGGATACCATACAATCATCCAAGTAGAAGGTTGCTCCACTTGTACTTCTTCTATCATCGACACTTCCTGCCCAATTCACATCTATGTATGCAACTAGAGAAAGATCATTCCCTTTTGGACACCATAATCCATAGTATTATGTTGCTTTAAGATATCTAAATATTCTCTTTACTTCCATAACATGTGTTTCCTTCGGTGCTGCTTGAAATATTGCAACTTTTCCAACTACTTGCATCACATCTAGTCTCAATGTTTTCACATAGATTAAACTTCCAATCATTGATCTGTAGAGTCTCTGATCTGCATCCTTGCATCTATCATCTTTGCTCAATTTGCAACTAGTCTGCATGGGATTACTTACGAGATTACAATCTACCATTCCAAACTTCTTTAGTATTTATTTTATATACTTGTTCTGGGAGACGAAAATACCTTTGTCTTGCTGACATATGCGAAGTCCCAAAAAGAAAGAAAACTCACCAAGTAATGGCATTTCAAATTCATTCTACATGTATTTACCAAATTTGTGACTCATCATGTCATCATCACTTCCAAAAATGATGTCATCAACATCAACTTCAATTTTCAATATACTATCTTGATTTACCTTTATGTAGAGATTGTTGTCTGCATTGCCTTTCCTGAACCCTTGTTGTTGTAGATACATGTCCAATCTTGAATACCATGCTCTCAGAGCTTGTTTGAGTCCATATAGTGCCTTCTTCAATATGAAAACATAATATTCATTTTATGACAATAGAAATTCTTCTAGATGTTCGATGTTTACTTCTTCCTCTAATTCTCTATTTAGGAAGGTTGATTTTACATCCATGTGATATACTTTGATTTTATTAGAACAAGCATAATCCAATATTAGTCTAACTGCTTCCATTCTGGAAACTGGGGAAAATGTTTCTTCAAAATCTATTCCTTCAACATGAGCATATCCATTGCATAATAACCTTTCTTTATTCCTGGTTACATGTCCATCCTAGTTCAACTTGTTTCTGAATACCCATTTTGTGCCAATCATGTTCTTATTCTTAGGTATTGGAACAAGTTCCCATGTTTCATTCTTCTTTGTCTAATCCAGTTCTTCTTCCATAGCTTTGATCCAATGTTCATCAGTGATGGTTTTTTAAAAATTGTAGGGTTCAACTATGGACAACAATGCTAGATGTCTTTGTTCTAGTGAGCATAATTTTCTTCGGGTTTCAACTCCTGCATCTTTATTACCAATGCTTTGTTCTGGTGGATGATTTTTCTACACTTTTCGGCTAGGATTTTTGGGAGATATATAAATATTTTGTTGGTCATCTTCCTCTTGCTCTACTTATGGCTGCTCTTCTTCTTATTCCACTTCTGCTTCCGATTCTTCTACTTATTCTTTCAAATCCTTTTCTCCTTGCTCTGCTGAGTCTTTACTTTCTACTTTGGGCTTTCATATGCTTGTCTCATCAATTTGTACATTGATGCTTTCCACTATTATGTTGAGTCTCATATTGAAACATCTGTATGTATTCCTTGCTCTTGCTTGAGTACCCGAAAAATATGCCTTTGTCAACTCGAAAGTCAAATTTTCCAATCCTATTGTCTTCTCTTTTGATATAGCACTTGCTTCCAAATACTCTAAAATGATTCCATTTCCATAGCTTGTAGGGAGTCTTATCGCTATTACTTCTGACCATTCCTCTATTTAGGATATGAACAATTGTATGTACTTCCTGTGCCCAAAATATGTCACCAAATTTGGAATCTTTCAACATTGTTATGGCCATTTCCTGTAATGTCCTATTCTTTCTTTCAACAACTCCATTTTTATAAGGTGTCTTGCCTGCTAAGAATTGCCTTTTTATTCCATGTTCTCCACAAAAATACATAAATTATTTTGATGTAAAATCCCCACCATTGTTTGATCTCAAACATTTGATTTTCAAGTCTGTCTCTATTTCAACCATCTCTTTGTATATCTTGAAGTTGTTGAATGCCCCTGACTTCTTCTTGAGAAAGAAAACTGTAGTCATTCTTGTGTAGTCATCAATCAGTAACATGAATTAATGTTCACCATTTAATCCCTTTGTTCTTGTTGGTCCACATAGATCGATATGTATAATCTCCAATGGTTTTGTCATTAAGTACTCCTTTTATTTGAACTTGGTCCTGGTCTATTTTCCCTGTAGATAATGCTTACATAGAGTATTCGTTGGCTTTGAAATTTTAGGCATTTCTTTTACTGCTTCCTTTCTATTGATTTTGACAAGATTGTCAAAGTTTGTGACCCATTCTTCTGTGCTATATCCAACTTTAATTTTCTTTTCCTAAGAAACAACTTTCTTTTCCAATTTCATTCAAAACATATATGTTGTTCAAAGTCCTTATCACTGTCAGCACTAACTTTCCCAATCCTTCTTTTCTAATTTCACATTTCTCTGAGTGGAACTGAAGTGTGTGTCCTTGATCACACATTTTACTTACACTCAACATGTTGTGTTTCATATCTTCGACCAATAGAACATTTTCTTCCAAGCTTAACTGTGCCTCTACCTATAATTTTAGCTAAAGGATTATTTCCAAATGAAATTGATCCATCTCTTTCTTTCTTCAGGGTTAGAAACCTATTCTTGTGACTTGTCATATGCTTTGAACAACCAATGTCAACATTGATACAGATTTAGGAGAGGAATGAACTAATTAACAGACTGAATACAATAAACACAAAGGTATAGATAACAACACATATATCCAATGAACGATATCTTCTTTTGAATAAATGAAATAGGCTGAAACTGTAAAACTGCAGAATTGAACCAAATTGCTCGAATGGTGGTATCTATCTCTGAGAAGAGATGTTGCTACTACGTGCATCCGTCTGAGAAGAATGATTACAATGAGGCTCCAGAGGCCTTTTTAACATTACGCATGAATGCCAAAACCCTATACATCCAAAAACTTAACCCTAGGAGGTGAAATGACAAAATTCATGTGGGCCTCGATGGGTAAGTTGGTACCTCAACTTCATGGGGTCGTAACTTTTGAATGCAACCTCTATTTTAGGCATGTGATAGCCTGTTGGAAAGGTATTTTTGAGAAATACACATTACGCCGTAAAAATCCAACTCTATCTACAGTTTGAGTGTGGAAGGTAAAAAAACATTTTTTAGGGCCCCAGAATGGCCTTGGAAGTACAAAAAGACGTGCTGACATAAAAACATCCAAAATAAGCTAGTTGGATTAGGTGTGAGGCCACTAGTCTCCACTTGGAAGATGTGTAGGGATTCAGATATCCCCGTAAGTGTATAACCCACAATTACAAAGAAGTACAAAAGAACATGTTGAACTAAACACTATCAAGAGGAGCCAGTTGGGATAGGTGGGTGGCCATCAATATTCACTTGGATTAGTCCTCCCCCATTAGGAACCAATGGTCTCCATTGCATTGAGTTCCCCCATCAGGTGAGGAAAGTTTTGCTGAATTTGGCCCCGGGTGAGCCAATTGCCTTGGTGTAGGAGCTGCCCTATCTTGACAACCTGATAAATATGGATCCTCTACTGGCGAGTGCCCTTGACCTGTGTGTTCACTATCTAATCAGTGGATGCCTATTCCATGAAGTTAGGGTTGAGCTATGTTGGTGTTATATTTTCTGAGATCTTCGAGGTGTCCAATAATGGTGGCAAATATGGCTGAAGGAGGTCCACATTAAAAATTGGGTGCAAGCCAAGGAAGGATGGAGTGTTGAGCTCAAAATAATTACTACCGACAACCTTGGTGATAGTGTAAGGCCCATAGTGAAGTGGGAGTAGCTTCCGATGGGGCCCTGTAAGGTGATCTTTCTACAAATGTTACCAGACCTTGTCTCCAACATGAAATTGTTGCGATACCCTGTGTTGATCATGGCGCTGTTTATACTTAGCATTAGCTTTTTGAAAAATCTCATCCACCTGTTGGCAGATGTGCTGAATCCACTCAATGAATCTGGTGGCTTTTTCAGTCTTAGACTAAACATGGGAAGAGTCTGTCTGTGGGGTTGCAAGAGGTAGTGCAACATCAATGGGTCCCATGGGTTGGAATCCCAACCCCACCTGAAATGGGCTATGGTCGGTGGAGATATGGAGAGCCCTGTTGTAACTATGTTTAACATAAAGGAGACTATCATCCCATGTACGCAAATTCTTAGAGTTGTACATGCGCGGGATTCACACAATCATTCGATTGACGAACTTTGTTTGGTTATCAGTTTGGGGGTGGAAAGTAGTGGATTTAGTGAGCTTAGTGTCTAATAATGACCAGAGACTCGACCAAAATGTGTTGAGGAACCTACTATCCTGGTCGAAGATGATGGTCTGTGGTATCCCAAAATGGACCCACACTCGTTCGAAGAATATATTGGAAGTATCTACCACTGTGATGTTCTTCTTGCGGGTTGTGAGGATGACCATTTTCGAAAACTGATCAAATACCACAAATACACAATCATTTCCTTGCTTGGTGGAAAAAAGGACAGACATGTAATCCATCAAGATGGATTCCAAAGGCTTATCGAGAGTAGGAAGAGGGGTGTATAAGCCTTGCTTCTTGATGGATGGCTTGGAAATGGCATATGAAGTGTAAGATCTGATATACTTGCTGATGTCCTGTCGAAGTTTTGGCCAATAAAAATGTTTTTGTAGAATGACCACAGTTTTCTCCATGCCAAAATGTCCTGCCATCCGACTGTAGTGAGCTTCCCAAATCAACTTTGCACGCTCTCTTACAGAAACATAAAGATGTCCTAGATGGCATAACAATCCATCCTGAATGTGAAAATCAGTGAAATTTGCGCCTTTACCCAAGAGTTGATAGGTGGTGGTGAAGTCCAGATCTTACTGATAAAGTTGGGGCCACTCAGATGCCTCATGTCCACAGGAATGGAGCATGATGGTGATTGCAGATATGAGAGGTCGACTGAGGCAGTCAACGACACAATTTGTACTCCATATCTTATACTTGATGTTGATATGGAACTACTACAGGTAGGTGGACCACTTTTCATGGCGATCATTCTACAAATTCCCCTATGTCTATATGAACTACAGATGCTTATGATTAGTGTGGATGATTGTCTCTTTTCCCAAAATGTAATGTTTCCATTGACAACATGATTATACAATGGAATACATTTCCTTGCCATAGGTGGGGTATTTTTGGACAGTATCTAAGAGTGTCTACTATGGTATGCCACTAGATGACCATGTTGAGCGAGAACTACACCCACAACATAGTCAGATGCATCAGTCTCAATATAGAACGGTTGTTGTAGATCGAGAAAGGAGAGTACTGGAGTTGAGCACAAGCGATGCTTCAGATCATAAAATGATCATTGTTTTTCCTTCCCCCATGAAATTTTTCCCTGCCACCGCACTTGGTCACTTAGATGAGGGCCCATGCAATATGGGAGAATCCCAACATGAACAATTGGTAGAAGTTGGCCAGTCTTAAGAAGCTCCAAAGTTCGGTTAGTGTGGTTGGGGCTATCCAGTCATGAATGAATTGGATCTTCACTGGATCAACATGTACCCCATGCTCATCAACAATGTAGCCCAAGTATTGGACCCTGTTCATGCCAAAGGAGCATTTTTCCAAGTTGGCATATAGCTTGTGCTGCTGTAGAGTGCTCAAAACTTGTTGAATATGCTGCATGTGCTCCTCCCAAGTTTTTCTGAAGATGAGGATGTCATCCAAATATACCACCACAAAAGAGTTGGTGAAGGGTCTCAATACATCATCCATAAATATCATGAAAGTGGTTGGTGCATTTATTAAGCCAAAGGGCATGACCAACCATTCGAACAGACCTTCTTTAGATTTGAAATTTGTCTTCCATACATCAGTTGGCTCGATGGGAACCCGGTGGTAGCTAGACTTTAGGTCAATTTTGCTGAATAACTTTTCCCTCTTGAGTTGGTCAAGAAGGTCATCAATTTTAGGAATTGGGTACCGATTCCTGACTATGATTTTGTTTAACTCTCTATAATCAATGTAGAGCCACTAGGTCCCATCCTTCTTCTTCACTAGTACAATCGGGCTTTCGTAAAGGGAGGCGTTAGGTTTGATGTGCCCCTTTTGAAAAAGATCTTGGATCCGACGCTTGATTTCGTCATTTTCCATCAGTGAGTGATGATAGACTGGTCCATTAGGAAGAGGTGCACCATGGGTTAGATCAATTGGATGCTTGACTTGGTAGTGTGTTGGTACCTCAGTGGGTGAGAAGAATATGTCTTTGTACTCTTCCATGATCCTGCCCACTTGCTTCTGCTACAAAGAGAGGCTCTGTGTAGAGGCCATAGATGTGGAGGTGACCTTCTGCTTACTATGAGCATGGATAAAAAATAAGACTAAGTTCCTAGTCTTTGAAATGACCTTACTGCATTGCTTAGTAGAGACTAAAGAAATAGCAGTAGGAGGAGCTACCTCTGGTATCCTGTACAATTGTCTACCCAAAGTAATAATAACACTGTGGGGTCTAGACTCATACACAACATGAAACTTCCACAAATGTGGATGTCCTAAAAGAACATCACAAAATTCAAGGGGAGAAATATCACACAATACCTCGTCTCTGAAAGGCTTGATGCTGTAGGGAAGAGAAAACTGTTGGATGAAACAAAGATCTCTTCCTTGGAAAAGCCAACTGATGGTGTAGGGCTGTAGGTGCAGTGTCATCGGTAGGTCTAGCCACTTGAAAAACTCTGCTGAGATTAGGTTCTTCTGACTTCCACTATAAACAATGAAATGAAGCAGAGCCCCCTTTACCCACATCTGTGAGTGAAATAGGTGTTCCCCTTCCTCTAGTTCTTCTGGTTTACTTGGCTAGAATTTGGTGGTAGAAACAATGATAGTGGGTTCAAAATCGATAATCCACTTCCCTCCTTATGGATATTATTTAGAGTGAGAATCTACCTCTCACCCGGAAGCCTTCAGCTCGACCACAAGTGACTTCTTGGAGCAACATTCTTCGGTGTTGTGCCAAGGTCTTTTATTGTATTCACACAATTTTCCCGTGTCCTTCTTCAACTTCTCATTACCCTTCTTGTGTTGCATCTTGGACTGGTTTTCCTGAGAGTGGCCATCTTTTCTCTATCCCTTATTGTGGGTTGGGGTCTTTTCCCTGCTTCGACTGTGAGGCATTTGCAAGTCCAAACTCTCGCCTCTTCTGCTTTAATTTCTGCTCGATCTTGACAACATATTTATAAAACGTACCCAATGATGTGATGTATAGAAACTCCATTTCTGTTTGAATGTATCTATGCAAAAAGTCACGGTATTTTAGCACTTGATGTCTCTCGGAGTCTTTGCTACCCAATTTGGTGTGCATGGTATGGAAAATATTGGTGAAATCTGGTATTGTCTGGTCCCTTTCCTTTCACAGGGTGGTTCATCTAGTGTGCTGGTCCTCATAGCTTCCAACAAGGTAGTATTATTCTTTAATGGCATCTCATAAGGAATCCCATGTAGGGGAGACTGCAAATATTGCAGATTCCTCTATGGTCCTTTGCTTAGAGTAAGTATCCCACCAATCCTTAACATGGGGGACGACCTTGAGGAGTGAAAAAGTAATATTTTCCCTATCAAAACATTATGGACCGAAAAATACCCTTCGAGTAGATTAAACCATTTATCTAAAACATTTGCATCTATAAATCCTTCAAATAACAAAATATAAAAATTTACCTGTACCTTGAAGGGGGTTGCATGGCCTCTTGATGAAGATACTTCTCCTGTGGACAGTTTCCAAAGGATCTATGCAAAGTTGTCCATCATTTCATTCCTTTGTCATGCAAGGGCTTCCTCAAGAATTTTTTTAAAAGGATCTCCTACTCCATCATCTTTATTTTCATCCCCCATGGGTTGTCATTGGGCTCGGCGCAACCGATATTGTAAAGAATAGACTGGTTCGAGTCCCAACTTCTTGTACCAAGATCTTGTTGGGGACATGCATGACGAAAAATAAATGAAGAGCATACCGCTCTGATACCACTGATCCAGATATAGGAGCGGAACGAATTGATTAATAGACTGAATACAATAAACATAGAGATATGGAGAACAAAACATATATTCAGTGAACAATATCTTCTATTGAATAAATGAAATAGGTTAAAACTATAAAACTACAGGATTGAAACAACTTGCTCGAATGGTGGTAGCTATCTCTGAGAAGAGATGTGGTTGCTACGTGGATCTATCTAAGAAAAATGATTACAATGAGGCTCCAGAGGCCTTTTTAACATTATTCATGAGTGACAAAACCATAGACATCCAAAAACCTAATTCTAGGAGGCGAAACACCAAAAGTCATGTGGGCCCTGATGGGTAAGTTCGTACCTCAAATTCGTGGGGTCGTAACTTTTGCATATGACCTTCATTTTAGGTGCGTGATATCCCGTTGGAAAGGTATTTTTGAGAAATACACATTACACCATAAAAATATGACTTTGTCTACAATTGACTATGGCAAGAAAAACAAACACTATTTAGGGCCCCAAAACGACCCTGAAAGTATAGAAAGATGTGCTGACATGAAAACATCCAAAATAATCTAGCTGGATTAGGTGGGAGGCCACTAGTCTCCACCTAAAATATGTGCAGGGATTCAAATTGCCTCTGAAGTGTAGAATCCACAATCACAAAGAAGTACAAAAGAATGTGCTGAACTAAAAATTGTTAAGAGAGCCAATTGGAATAGCTGGGTGGCCACCAATATCCACCTGGATCAAACATACCAATCAATTTTTATGTGTCGGGCTTGTAGATAAAGCGAGCATTTATTCTGATTTCTTTTCCATATCTCTTGTGGTTCTGATATATGACTGTGAATGTTCTTCTTTGGTTCCCTGGGTGGAATAGTCAATCTACAATTCTTCTCTATGTGTCCAAAATTGTTGCATTTTTAGCATTCTACTTCATTTCTCAATGAGCCAAAAATATTTTGGTTTCTACTATATGCTTCATAAGATCTTTTGGGATAAATATTATTTAAGTACCCAACATAGTTGCGTCTGTTCTTGAAATAGGATTTGTAGTATACGACTTTATGTCCAAATTTTTCACAATTAAAACAAAGACCATAAAATAACCTTTGATACTTGGTAGTAGATGATATTTTTTACGATGCACTACTTTTGATTTCGTTTTCTTGAGTCTTCTTTATTTCTGGAATGTTATTCTTTGGGGTCTTGCATTCTTCCTTCTTGATAGAATCTATGACAATCTCTGCATAGCTTCTTTTTTCTGCTTCATGTTCTATTGTATTGAATCTTGATCCTTTCTCATTATATAATTGATTGTATACTAGTTCGGATCTGTAATTTGATGGTATTTGACTGCTGATGATTTGATCTAATATTCTACTGCTCTTCTGCTACACATATTTCTTCTGAATATCTTTCCTTAAAGAGACTATTTCTGCTTCCAAGCTTCTAATCATTTTCTCCTTTTCTTCTAACTGACTTCTAAGAACTTTCTCAATTCTTCTATCTTCTTCTATTTGAATTTTTAGACTCGTGATCATCTGCTTGATTTCTTTAGAGTTGGAATTATGAAATCCCTCTTTCATTTTTAACTCTGCCTTGAGTGACTTGTTTTTCTTTCTTTCTTTCCTAATTTCTTCTAATGAACTAATTAGCTCTTCTTTGAGATCAACTTCACCTTCTTCTTTGGAATCATCTTCTACTGCCATGAAGAGTACTCTTTTTGAATCACCGTCACTATAATTATCATCCTCGCCTATTGAGGAACTGTCCTCCTTTGAGTAGAAACTTTTCTTGAAGAATTTCCTTTTTTTTCTTTCCTTGTTTCCCTTTTGATATTTCTTTTCCCTTTTATAAGCTTCTTCTTCATCACTATATTTATTCTTATGAGGAAATTTAGAAGCAAAATGACCAATATGACCATAATTAAACATTTCAATGGAAGGATAGCTTTATAATTGCCGGTTCCTTTCTTTAATTTACTTATGAAGTTAGTCATCTCTTCATCTTCATCTCAATCATCACTACAACTGCAACCTGGTTTTGAATTTTTCTTCTTCTTCTTCTTTGTCTTCTTGGATTCCTTGAAATTTGCTTCCTTCGTGACAAGGTTCTCCTATTCTGTTCTCATTTCATAGGCTGTAAATATTCCATGTATCTCATCCATGCTCAGTGTACCGAGATATGCTCTTTCTTCTAGGGATGATATTTTAGGATCAAATCTCATAGGAATGTACCTCAAAATATTTTGAACAACCATTGATTCATCAACTTCTACTCCCAATCCCTTCATAGCATTAACTATTTTGTCAACTCAGAGAAGGTAGGCTGCAATGTATTCATCTTCCTTCATCTTCAATTGTTCAAAATTAGATATGAAAATTTGAAGCTTAGATCCATTAACTTTGGCATCTCCTTCAAAAATATTTTGGAGTTTATCCCAAAGATCCTTTGCATTGTCACAATGCATAACCTTGAAAAATACTGAATCAACTAGACTACTTATACTGGTACCTTTAGCCTTTAAGTTATTTTCTCTGAGTTTATTTCCATATTTGTTGGTTGGGGGAGTGGCTGGTGCTTTATACCCATCTACTACTAATTTCCAAACATCAAATTTGTGTTCATATAATTTTTTTTTCATCCTTTTATTCCATAAGGTATAGTTCTAACCATCAAACACTGCTGCTCCAATCTTACCATATTCCATGATCTCCTTCTAGTGGTTAAGCTACTTCTTGAAGGACCTGCTCTGATACCAATTGTTGGAATACTGAGAGGGGGGATGAATCAATATGATCATAATTATTACTTTTAATCACAATATAAAACTTCAAATAATGTTCAATAGCATTAAATATATCATCAACACCATAATTCAATGCATAAATATCATACAAACATAGTACACCAAAAGTTTACATGGAAATCCAATGCGGGAAAAAAACATGGAATGTTTTTTATTATTTATTAAAGAGTACATTCATTGGAAGCACCAACTTACTATTTCTCTAGCTACAACTAGAAGGAGGCTCCAACCCACTATTTACATGAATCAACCTGAAGGAAGCTCCAACTCTCTAATTTACTGGCTCCAACCAGAAGGAGGATACAACCCCCTTTCCTTACTTCTTCCAACCACCTTGAAATATAAATGTAGACCAATATATCACCACCTTTGTCATTGTAACTGATAACCTATTGTTTCTACTGTTTATGATATTTTTTTTTTCTTATACTGATTTCAAGATCTCATCAATACTGCAACCACACATACCTCATACCAATATCCACAAGAGAGTTCTCCAAATAAAATTCTTATGAATCACTAAGACATATATGTTCCTTATTTCTTCAGAATACACACCCTAACATACAAAGGAAGACATACCTTCACACTGTAGCTGACCCAAGATTTAAATCTTTGATCTTCAACAATTTTGCTTCACAGGTCTGCGACCCATACATTTCCTGCTCACAGATGTTCACACTTTTCCCTACTGAAGCTCACAGATGTACATGTTTTTCTTATTGAAACTCACATATTTACACAAGGAACCTAGATCTATAACTTCTTATTCGTATGCTCAACTCCTGCAAACTTCTTCCCTCACTAGACTTTGCTGACTTTGACTTATTAGCTTCATATATGCTAATTAGTATTCACATAAGTGATTTTCAATTGACTCTTCTCTGTGTTTTAATGAGTATATCATGATGACATGTAATTGACATGAAACTTGTTAACTTCTGTTTACAATTACTTTAACATTCAATTGACATGCAACTTGTTAACTTTTGTTTACAACTACTTTACCTTGACACACAACTTGTTAACTTCCTTTTTAAGGGTTGACATTAATGACAACCAATCTTTCAACAATTCAATGACAACCAATATTTCAACAACTAATATTTCAACAATAGCATCACTTTTCGATTCGAGGGTCGATTTTAAGGTATTTTCATATTGTAAAGACCATAATTTCAAAGAAGTTGCAATTTTATCCATCCCCACCAAAAGGGTGATACCAGTAGAAACACTTTTTGATTAGGAGGTAATAATAGCTACCAAATGTGACCTCTATAAAAATGAGAACTTTGGAGATTTCTCATTAAGTTGGTAATTTGTTTCTTTCCCTATAACCTTCTAGATTCAAATTTTTTTGATGAGGTAAGTGATAGATGAGTTGATTCTTCGTGGAGTGAACCTTGGAACTCATAACATTTGAGTCTCCATTGGTTTCTAGAATATATAGAAGCTCTCCCAAGCCTTTTCCAAGAATCCATATAAGGAAGGACAATATTGAACATGGGAGGAGGAATCATTCACAGAGTTATGTTGCTGAAATTCAGAGGTGCTATTTCATTCTAGATCAATTGTAGTCAGGTTTCCTAGGTTGGTTGAAAAGCTGAGGTGGAGCAAGGAGAAAGGGGAAAGGAGGAATGCATCTACGCCTTGAGGTAAATTTTATTGATTTATTTATTTCTTTCCCCTTTCTCCCTAATCCTCCTCAATATCTTTCCAATGGGATAGAAAGATATCCTTAGGATCTTCCTATTGATCCTAGACAAACAATGGGGCTAGAATTCTACAATTTTCCTAAACACAAGAAAACATATTCATTATTATACTAATAAATGGTAGAATAACATACCTTGATCCTAAAGGTCATCCTTGTATGTACTCGCTATTGCAGTCCCAAAGTTCCAACTCCAACTCCTACAACCTACTTCCTGCACATACAAGAGACAAAAAAATACCATTCTACTTCTATTCTTAGTGTTAGAACCTTGATCTAGTATCTATTTTGATCTACAACAAAATAGATTAGATCTGAACATTTTCAAATGGAATACAAATAGTTGGAGGGGAAAACCAATGATCTATTAATCAAAATGAAAGAAATACATGAACACAATTTACCTCAAGGTGTAGATGCATTCCTCTTTGCCCCTTGCTCCTCCTTAGATTTTCAACCAAGCTAGGAAACTTGACTACAACTGAACTGGAATTGAAGAGCACCTATAAATTTTGGTAGCACAACTCTGCGAATGATTCCTCCTGCCATGCTCAAGATTGACCTTCCTTATATATATTCTTGGAAGAGGCTTGGAAGAGATTCTATACTTTCTAGAAACCAATGGATACTCGAATGATGTGAGTACCAAGGCTCATGCCATGAAGAAACAACTCATCCATCACTTACCTCCTCGAAAAATGTCGAATATAGAAGTTAATAGGGGAAGGCACTCTTTTCACATTGTCAACTAGTGACTGGTCATAGGCTGTCATGTGCATAACTAGCGACTTGTCACTCTTTTATGGCAAATGGACAAGTGACCATCCTTAAAACTGATTGGATCCTAAGAATATTGTGTCTTAGTTGTCATCTTTTTCTATGTCCTTCTTAACATTGTAGGGTGGAAATTAAATATATAACACTAGGATGTTGTTAGTTGAGTTCCATAATCTGAAACATTCTTTATTGGTAAGCTTTACCAATTCTTCAACATCCTCATAGGAATTTTTCCAATTATCTAGTATCAATTGTGTTTTTTCTTTTTCTCTCTTGTTTTACATGGGTAACTTTGCAGGGGCATATTCATACTTCCTTTCCTAGTATACCACTACATCAAAAGCTTCCTGGGATGCTTTCCTGGTATGATTTTCCTCTATTACCTGGTATGAAAGTCTTGTTAGTTCATCATGTTGTCGTGAAATTGATCATACCAGGGTCCTTCTCAGGTTACCAACAAAAGGTACCGAGTATTCTAGAGAACTGGAATATTCATCTCCTCTGAAGAGAAGAAGTCTCACCTGAAGCACAACCAAGACAAAAGGATAGGGAAGGGAAAGGAGAATACTTAGGTGGGTTCCAAGAACCTTCAAGATTCACCATGATCTTATGCAGGATAGGATAACTACAAAACATATCTGAGCTCATACACACAGGAACTAAAGATACTTAAGTTGAGAAAATAATTCATACACAGAGATATCATATGGAGCTTATCAATCATAAAGGAGTGTTATAAATATACAATGCATAAGCGTAAACACAATATGACACATCATAATTCAAAATTTTGGGTCCTTCTTCATAAATTAACATTAGAAATTATCGGATACAATCTCAGAGATACAAGCTAGTACTCTTTTATAGACTTCTGGCCCCAGACTCATGTCGCAGAGCTCTATCTACCCAAAACTGTATATAGATTACAATTACAGAATCATTTCTCAACTAAACCCAACATATTCAGCTAACAACAACAAAACCCAACCTATAAACAACAATCAACAAAAAGAACCTAGAGTTGAGAGTGAACAAAAATCCCTTTTACAATCGTATACATCTCATATATCTAAGATGAGTATGAAATTCTGTCTTTGGGCTCGCATGCTTTCTTGTTCTTTTGTAACTGCTTTTGCCTTGCTGGTGTTGTGCTATCCCTTTTTGCAACCAATTTATGTTCCTTTACTTGCTCCACTGTCCAACTCTTTATATAGCTTGCACAACTCATGTTTAACCCAAACTAATACTGTAGTCCTTCTTTCATAGCTTCAAATCCAAAAACTAAGGGCCTAACAGGTTCCGACCACAAGCCTTAACTCACCCTCGAGTTAAGTACTTGGCTCTTTCGCAGCTTCTAGGAGTAATTGTTGCTTTCCCTTGTTCTCCTTTTCCTCTTTACTTTCCTCTTCTAATTGCACTTTCTCTTTCTATGCATCTTCAAACGAAGGGTGCAACTCTAGTACCAACTCTAAGGCCCACTTTTTGACTTCCTGGAAACTCCCAACTTTATCCTACCATTTCCTGGAAAGTAGTGAGGCCTCGATGGTGAAATGTTGGGTCGCATCTAGGATACATCATTTGGGCTTAGATGCAACCAGAGAGTTCCATTCAAATTCTACTGTAGCATCCACCTGATGCATTTGCATATAAATTGTTTGAACGATAGGTAAAAAGTCGCGCAACTCCTTCTTGGCTACAGATTATGCCTCAAACAGAGCATTCAACTCATTATCCGCTTGCTGAATTTGATTGAAATTCTGTTGTTTCTCCAACGGATCCATAGTGATCGAAATTCCTCATTCAACAACTATATTCATGCACACACATCCTCTAGAGTCTGTTTTTTCCTAGCGATAATTCCCATCCAATCGTTGACTTCTCAGAAAATCTTTGTGCACTCAACTGTGCACTTGTGTAGTGCTGCTCAAGCATTATTTCCTTCTAGCACTATTTTCTCCATATGCTGCTACAACTTTTGAGGTTGCTTCTCTACTTCTTGCTAACTCTGCTGCAAATTCACTTCCAAATGCTTTGTGCGAATGGCCAAATGTGACCATGCTCCTTGGAGTATTTCAATATGATGCTCAAGCTCTCCTGCATCACTGGATTTTGGCAGTTGGGGTGAGACCTTCCATATTTATGGCTAAGATTCAATAAGCCTCTCCTAAACTCTTTCCAATTTGTGCTCCACTTGGATCTTGGCATGTTATTCCTATTTTCTTCACGCTTGAGCAAGGAGCGCTTCCTCCCTTGTGAAATCTGTAGACCTTTCGGTCTACTAGATCCTCTACTCTAGTTGATCAATTGAGGCTCTGATCATTCCAACTAGCCACGTTGCTGGCCACTGTGCAAGGTGGAAAGGGATGTGGCCGATTTCATACCTTACCATTTGAGGGATGAGAATCTTGGCATGAATACCGATGGAATCTTTGCGTATCACAACTTTATGGTTTATCTAAATTCATACATCTTACTGTAGCAATAATAAAGACTATGACTGGACTGGGTTCGTGTGTCACATGGACTCAGATTACCTCCATATTCTCTCTTCCTCCGACCACAAAGGGGTCCCTGTCACATTTAATGTATTCCATTAATATCTTCATGGATCTTTTGATCCTATGCTGTTGAGTAAGCAGTTCTACATCAAACAACACTTAGACAGAAAAAGAAATGTGAACTACATGTCGTGGTGCAACACTCCACACATCGACTTTATTAACTGAATTTACAGAAATTGCATAAAACCTAAAATCTAACTGCTATACATGCTCCTTCGGACTAGAGAAACAGTCCTTTAGCTCAGTTCAGAGATATATAAGGTTTTAGGCGAGTGCCATTCACCCATCCTTGCCAAAGCATACCATCCAGTTGCGCAAGATGGTCAGATCTTCACAACTATAAATGGCCCCAACCAATGCATGCACAACTTTCTTGGATGTTTCTGGTATCGACTGTCATAAAGTAGGATCTTATATCCTTGCACAAATACTTTGGTCTTAATGTTTATCTGTCGTGCCAAGATTTCTGCCTTGCTTTCTCAACTGACTGATGGAAGTTTTCTAAAAACCTCATCTCTTCAACTTCTTGTAACTCTATGAGCCTTTACACAACTGATTCTTCCTCTGAAATGTGTGTAATCTGTGCGATGTACAAACTTGGAGTAATGAATTCTGTAGGTACCACAAGCTCTTTCCCATAGACTAGATGAAATGGATTTTATTTGTGGCTATCCTGTAAGCCCATAAAACTGTTGGAACTCTATCATCCCAATCTTCTCTATTTATACAACAAACCTTCATTAATCCTCTCTCCAGAATCTTGTTAAATGCTTCCACTGTTCCATTATCTTACAGATGGTAAGAACTACTTTTATGATGTTGGATCAAGAACTTTGTTGTAATATTTTCTATTGTACTACTGATAAAATGAGCTCCCTAATCACTGGTTAGACTCCTAAGACCGCCAAATCGAGTGATAATATTTTCAAAAATGAACCTAGCAACAATATCGCTTGAAAAATACTTAACAACTTCTACCTCAGCCCAATGTATAAGGTAGTCAGTTGTGGTAATATTGTACCCAGCCTTTGAATTCTTAGCTGTGGGGTTGATCGACCCAATGAAGTCAACCACCCACTTCTCAAATGCTTGTAAGGCTCGAACTGGTTGAAGTGGAAATTCATCTCGTCGTGATGGATTACCCACTCTTTGAAAAACATCGCATGATCTAGCATATTCCTTTGCATCCTTGAAGAGTGTGGCCCACCATAGTCTAGCTTGGAGGACTTTCTGCACAGTGGCCTTTCCTCCCACATGACCTCCCGCAACTCCACTATGGCACTCCCTAGCATATTTGGGTCATTTTGTGATGACTTTTTTGACGCTCTTGCGATGTTATGTCATTGACATTGTGACAAATCAAGAGTCTTTGAGACATCGTTTTATGTCCCATTGCTCTTGCGAAGAACTTGAACAAACGTCGCAAGAGCGACAACATAGGAAATTACGACAAAAAAAGAAATATTGTCGCCAATACCACAATATAGTCAAACTATGTGAAACCAACATTTCGTCTCAATTGTGACGCCCATTGCAACAACAACTTTCATGGTTTATATAACAAAACTGTCGCAATAATTTAATCGGTCGTCGCACTGGCGATGACAAATTTTTGACAACTTTTCGTTGTTTACATAGAAAAACTGTCACATCAATTGAGGTTGTCGTCGCATGTGCAATGACAACTTTTCATTGTTTATATAACAAAACTGTTGCATTAATTGAAGTTGTCGTCTCACGTGCGATGACAACTTTTCATTTTTATATAGAAAAATTGTCGCAACAATTGAAGTTGTCATCGCACGTGCGACAAGAACTTTTCATTTTTATACAACAAAACTATCGCAACAATTGAAGCTGTCGTCGCATGTGTGAAGACAACTTTTCATTTTTATATAGCACAACTGTTGCAACAATTGAATTTGTCATCGCACAGGCGACGACAAATTTTCGTTTTTATATAACAAAACTATCGCAACAATTGAAGTTATCGTCGCACAGGTGACGACATCTTTTCATTGTTTATATAGAAAAACTGTCGCAACAATTAAGGTTGTCGTCGCAATTGTGATGACCAATATTTATTAAAAAAAAAAATGATTTTAAGTTGCAATTTTGATATTAATATTAATATTACCATAATAATTTTTTAATTTATATGTGCTCCATTACTAATAATTTAACTGACAATTAATGAAGTCAAAGCTCTAGGACTTCTCTGAGCCACTAAACCTAGAATCTTATGCCCTCTCTGTCAAATCCATGAAGAATCTGTTGACCATCTGCTCCTCAATTGCCCCTTTAAAAAAGAAGTCTGGCAGCATGCCCTGCCAGGAGGGATCCCTTTTGACCAAATCCCTCCTGACATACACACTCTGCTAAAAACCTGGGCCACCCTATGTCCTTTCCCTCTCAAGGCCAACCCTCAAATCAAGTGCTGCTCGATGTCCCTCCCTAAATTTATCCTTTGGAAAATTTGGCTCGAAAGAAACTCCAAAATCTTTAGAAATCTGACCGCTTCGCCCAACATTGTTTCTACCAAATCCAAAGCCCTACTGGGAGAATGCCTCTCCTACCTTTTTCCTTGCACCAATCCATTTCTCTCAATTCCCCTGATAAATATTGGATCCATAGCCTCGCTCTAGACCTCAAAGCCCCCACTCCTCTCACTAAGGATCACAAAATCTGGTGAACTACAAGAATTAGACTACTCTTGGGGGCTTGGAGTTGAATCCAATAATATAGCAGAAGCTTTAAGCCTTTGGCAAGGAATTATCCAAGCCCAGAAGCTATAAATCAAAGAAATAACGGTGATAGGTGACTCTCGGATTTTCATCCAAGCTATGGTCACCAACACCTTGCCTACTCAAATGAATCTGCGCCACATTCTCAAGAAAATCATGTGGCTTTCCCGCTCCTTCCAAAAAATTGACTTCTCTCATGTGCTCCGTCATCTCAACACCAAAGCCGACCAAGCTACCAAAGCTGCCACCCACTTGAGCAAGGGTCAGCTCTCCCTAAATGGAACTTTGGTTTTCATTCATGTCCCTTGGCGACACCCGATGAGCGCTCAGCTGGGCCTCCTGAGGCAAGTGACCTTTGTTCCCTCTCGACGTCATACTCGTGGTAGCCCTCCTCCGCCTCCCTTGTCTGTCCCTTCTCCCATGCGACGATACTTATCTGCACTGTTTGCATCCCCTCCCCTCCCCCTCCCTATCCTTTGCCTCACGTCCCTCCTGCACCTCCACACAGATCTCTTATCCTTCCCATATGGCACTCATGTGAGCCCCCCCTCCTCCCATGGTGGTGCACGAACGAGATACCGTTAAATTCAGGAAGGTGGTGAACTACTCCGGCTCATCTTTCCTTCCCAATTTTGTTTGGTTTCTCGACTAGCTTGAGCTCCCATTCTTTCCCCCGGTTAGTCTCTACCCGTTTGCCTCGGCTAGGCCTCCCTCCTGGTCTTTTTCCATCGCTCTCACAATGGAGTTCATTTCCAACTCAACCACCCCCCCTAATCCCTCTCCCTCCCTGGAACTCGAAATTCATAGGCTGAGATGCATGCTTAGCGTGCATAGAGGATTCCTGCTCCATCTTGATGAGAAGGAGATCGAAGGTTCAAAATGATGGAGGAATATCTAATCCAGCTAAGGGAGGAATCAGTAGAAGCTCTCACCTACACCACTCATCAAGCTAACAACAAAATTGTTGATCTAGAACCAAGAATTGAAAAGCTGGAAATTCAAGCTGTAGGACAGAGTCGCCAGACAGATGCAGGGGGGAAGGTGACCATGAGTGCAAACTCCTCCATCCTGGGTCAGAAGGTTTAATCCCGAATTCCTCTTTCCTGGAATTAGTACTTTTTGGATCTTTGGTTCTCTTCTTTGTAAGTTGGAGTATAGGCCCTTATGCAACTCAGACAATCATGCTGTAAGCCGATTCTTATTCTGAGTTCAGTTATATTTTGGACTCTCGGCTGTTATGGGAATTCTAGGACTTTATATCATGGCAACCCATTTTGTAATCTCGAAGCTCCCGCACTGATTGCATGGCTGAATTATGTAAGTTTTCTCTACAATGGTTATACCACTGGTTTTAATATATAAACCCCTTTCTTGTGTAAAAAAAAAAACATTTCCATAATATACTTAAGACTAGTCTATTATATGAAAGTTCACAATCATTCACATGATAAGTTTCAAAGGCATAGTTAAAATATGTTTCTCTCTTTCATATGGTAGCTAACAACAAGAGAAAATATGTATTATACCATGTCATATAGAACACTATTGCACACTTGCTATATGATCATTTCATACCTGCTCATTATGAAGAGTTGCATACAACCCACTCAAAACTATCATTCAAAGTAAACAACATAGCATAACCTTCAAGATGAAGACAACTAGTTAAAAATGGTATTATCCAAAGCATAACAAGTACAATTTCATGTTCAACAATTAAACACATCCATGCATTCATATCAATAGACATGCATTCAAATTATGGACATATACAATCCTATTCATGAATAATAACTTCACTCTGCATAAATAAGAGGTCTACTCATTCAATGCATACATGACACTCAAGGGTGGTTACAACTAAGTCTTGTTAACAATACAAATATACCACCA
>ML779335.1:24616-35535 GCA_009831015.1 Picea engelmannii
TCTTAAGGCACTCCCACCAAATGGAGGCCTTTCCATTCAGGTTAAAAATGGTTATTTGAACCTTTAAATTTTCAGAGTAGTCATGGACTCTGAAGTACTTATTCAAGCCAAACAGCCAAACTTTTGCTTCTTCCCCATTCTTAGTTTCTCCATTGAAAGTGGGTGGTTTGGCTTCCTTGAACTCTTCAGGGTCATGACCCTTGGAGTGTTTCCTCTTCTTTAGTTTCCTTTGGGAATGTGAACTAATTTTTCTACTAGAAGATTCCTTGGAGTTGTCAGTTTCCTCACCAGAGGATTCTTCTGATGAGCGTCCCTTGGCTTCATGTTGGGAATTCTTTGAGGTGATTATATTGGTGTGGCCACTTTCAGGGCCATGCTTTTGTATCCAGGTGGACTTTGGGTTTTCTTCGTATGATGTTTGTCCACATGATTGGTTGTTGGTCCATGTTGCAACTACCTATGTATATCTAATAAGATTTGCAGTAAGACTGCATTGATTTCAATTTTCTTCTCCTACTCTTTTATCAACCTTTCATTGTCAGATTTTCATCTCTGTAGTTATGCCATGAGGCTTCTTACAATTTTAGCCAAACCTAGAGGGGTTTCCACATCCCTCCTTTCATCATATTCTTCCTCTCTATTGTGGGAGCTTCCCCCCAACTCATGGTGTGTCACCATCCTTTATTTTTCCTGCGATCCACTGAATGCTTGAGTGCTGATAATTTTTTTTATGTTAGTTAATGATCTACTAGTTTATGAACATCACACAGTTCAAATTTTTCAAAACACACACAACAGTAGAAAGTTTCATTCCTTTCTTTAGTAGAGGTTTAACTAAGCCTTTTAGGAATGGGGTAAGATAGGGTGTTTACCCTAAAATTTCTCTAATGATATTTTTAAGCAACTTGTTCATGAGCCCAAGCAGGCCAAGTGCTGTAACCATGCTCTAATACCAATTTGTAACCCACCTAACCCCTAATTACCATTTCTAGGGATGGGGTATCAATTTTTTTTTCTTACTTTAGTTGTCTCGAATCATCTCTCTGAAATATTCATTCTCTTCTACTCACCCATAGCTTTCTAACAACTGCTACCATGCTCTAATACTACCTTTGGTTTGCAATTTATGACCTCCCGAAGTTCGTCGGCCGTTAATAGTTGATGGCCATGTGGCACCCACATGGATCCATCTCGTTCATACCATCTCCAGGTTCCTACCTCCAGCAGGGAAGTTCCATCCACTGTCCAAAACAATGACGGGACTTGATCCTCATCTAACACACATGCTAGAGAAGAATTCGGTGTTCGACACTTCAGCGTTGAACATCCCTTTTTATTTTTGCATGCAATTATCCAGAGTCCAAAATTCTTGAACTCCCGAAGGAGCCCGAAATATCTCCATGTGGCTCTAGACTTCGGGCCTTTCAGTTTATCCCTGACGCTGCATCCCAAACCTTTGGAGTTCTGAAGTTCCAGACTCCCGAAGGGTCCACCCTCACACATGATGACATGCTAAATGCGAAGGTAAGGATAGGTGGGTCTCGAGCACTTCAGTCACCAAATGGGCCAAGTAAGAAAGTGTCAGGGGTGACACGTGGTAATGCAGAGATGATATGTGGCCCCTACATGGGGTGACACGTGTCACATTTTAATGGGCACATAGGGTGTGTGAAACGTACGAATCTAGGTGACATGTGGCATGTCAAATGTGGGTCCATGTCACCATGGGTGATGTCAACATGCCACGTCACCCTAGACTGATATCCTTCCAAGCCCTTCGATCTCATGGTCAAGGTGTGTCCACGTAACCCCTTTATCTACGACCTTCGTTACCTCATAACTTTTTCATTTAGGGGATATGTGGTGTGACTTCCTCCTTACTTCTGGAGTGGACAGCATTGGGCTGACTATGGTCTAGATCTACGTTCCTCGTCACTTCCCAACTCTAGCCTTCAGTGGTTTCAGTGTTATGGTCGCTCCAATCTCTTGAATCCAAACTTCATCGAAGTACCGTATGTGGGTCCCTCCACTGGATGATGAGACAGTTAAGAGGGGTTCTTAATGAACTCCCTAGATCCACGACTCTCATCACTTAGTAAGTTCAACGTTCAGGGATTTTGATTCTATAACATATTTGTTCTCCCGAAGTGGGATTTCATCAAAGTTACCTCAACATAGATCCAATGGACAAGGGGACTCCTAAATACCCTCGGATTTATGGCTCGTGTTACCTCGCGATTGATGGATGGATCAAGGTTTAACGATGGGGTAGGACTATCTACCATAGTTAGGGAAACCCCCAGGTGCTGGTCAACCTCATGGGTAATCGTCACAACTAGTTTCCTTCACTCGGTTTACGACTTGGTAAGGTCATAACATTCGAGAGTTCCAAATTCAGCAAGGCTTAGCTCCTCTCGAGCCTAGCATAGGTTTCCCAGACGTTGGTCATATGGGTCCTCTGAAATTTCTTCGTGGGCTATGCGCTAATATATTAGCCCATAATTGGTTAAGGACATGGGCATGGGCCCTTCGTCACCCGATTGAAAGGTCTGAAGGAGGAACCCTCCTTCCATAGGGTTTGAACTTAGTATTCCTGCGAAGGTAGAGTCTAGAGGTCTGTAGGACTTAAGCATCCTGGTAAATCCTTCCATGACACTCTTGTAGACTTACATCCCATATCTCTCTTGTTTCTAAGCTGAGGAAAGCAGAAGACCATTCAAAAGAATAGGTTCATAGAGAGACAATACATATTTCTACCTTAAACATTTAATACAAAACTGAATCATAGACATATAAATATCTTCAATCATCATTTCCATCTTATTACACAAAGTATGAAAATACTTATCAGTAAAACCAAAATTTGTGAAGCGATTGCTGGAAGGGCTTCCTATTTCCACCCAACCATAGGCACAACCACTCATGGAGGATTTACCACTGGCCACACCCGAGCTATACCATGATGCTCTGAGAGAGACTCTTTCTTCTTACTCAGCGACTGTCAGGGACAAGGGTTACTCTCCTCCTTGCATAGGATCTTGGCCACCTAGTTTCTCTGTACCAAGCAAGGAGGTCTGCACGAGTACTTCCATAGTCACACGTCAACCTTGTTTATTAGCTTGTAAAGAAAACCCTGCCAACCACTTCTTCTTCCCAGAACAAGCTTATTTCTTAGTTCTTCCTCGAACCAGAGAACTGCAAGTGCTCTTTTCTCTTCTCAATATTGGTCTCTCGACTCTGCTTCCTCACGTAGATCTACCTCTGCTCATGAATTACGTCTTTTCTTGCCTTCCTCAGCAAGGTTGCATGGGTCTGAATCCCTAGCTTGTGGTCAGGTCTGGAAGTCTTGTAGATGGGTACTCTGCCCCATATCATCATTAACTATTGAGGATGACTCTTCGAGCTGTCAGTCTAACTGGTAATTCATTTCTGGGTCAGAGGACTGTTCTGAGTCCGAGTCATTAAATCCAGTAAGGTACTCATTTGACGGGGGTTCATATCAACCATTTTTGGTTCCCCTCACTATCTCTCTCATAACATCATGGTATATCTTGGCAAAGCCTCCTTTCAGTAGTTATGCAACACTATCCATTTTCTATTAATAACAAACAATACATACATTGACCTTTTATAACAAAAAGGTTCATCAAATCCAACATTCAAACATATCTAGTTTTCCATAGCCACTTGGCCAGTTATATTTATATTTACAAACTGGGGGAAACAGGGGTATTGCACAAAATATAACAACAACAATAAAGGGGTTAAAACAACGAGTTGGGGTGTTTCTTCAAAGTGTTTAATGAAATTTCAAACCACTATAAAGTAGAAAACTCATAGGGGTTTTTGGGAGAATCTTGGTCCCACCTAGCTAAGGACATTTCATCCGTATCATACCTGGTGATCTTGTCGGCTTGTGGGGAATTCAATGAAGAAAAATACACAACAAGGAATTGATGATAAGGACAACATTCCCAGGAAAGAAAAATGAAGTCTAAAAAAAAAATCATGGCTAAAATATTGCAACTTCTTCAATCAAGTAGGATGGATCTAGCAACAAGCTCAGAGAAATTTAGAAAGGATATTGAACTCATCACTTATTACAGGGAATATCAAGTGTTGGGTGAGGAATTCCAAGCTGCCATGTCACTAGAAGCCTATTGCACCATCAAATTTGAGGACAAATATTGGAACAAGGAACTCTTGAAAAGTATAGAGAAGAAGTGGAGAAGAGGTGAGCAGGATGAACATGTGGACTTGTTGGAGGTGCAAGAACATATCCATGTGCAGGAGCATACAACTAGCCATGATGAGTAGGTGTGTGTAGAGGAGGACCAAGAAATGATCTATGATGAGGCTGTCAACACTAGTATGTTCTTGGGATTTGTTGCTAGTACCAATGATGACGGGGAAACATCTTGTCCCACTTATTATGACCTAGAGGACCATGACACCAACACCCATGTTGGAAATATTGATGGCACCTATGTTGAGGATGTATATGATGATGAGAGTGTGTTAGCACTTAAGTATGATGATCACTCAACAACATACTATGTTTATGATTCCTATGATGATGAGGATGTGATGGTCCCCACATATGATGGAGGATGGGTGTTTGAGAGACTGTTGAGGGACATGGATCCATTTGTCCAGGAACCATGCGTGGAGGATACTGGAGTAGGAGTTGAACTTGGAGGTGACAACCAACCAAAAACCTTCTATGAGGATGATGTCACACATGATTCCCATCGTAGCATGATATCACCTAGTGCATTGGCCAGTGAGGTTGATGAGGGGAAGATTCTTACAGATGACAGCTTAGACCATTTGGATGTGCTTGGAAAAATGATTCTAGCATGATGTGATATGGAGGATTTCTTTTTGGTGATCCAGGATCAAATCGCACAGGTATTTAACATGACCGATGGAGCTCATCGATTCATTGAGGATCTTATGTGGAGAGATCATATGGAGGAGAGACACAGTGGAGTGGCAAGCAGAGTCACTAGTGCTCAGTTGCGCCTCATCAACGATGCACTAGATAAGTTGAATTCAGACTACTTACAATTGTTTATGGACATGAATCTTGTTCTAAAGTTTGCTAAGGACAAGGAAAGAGAGTTTCAGGAGCTACATTATCAGCTGAGTGTGGCACTTTCTTCACCACTTACAGCAAAGACTCCATCATCTTTGGAAGCCTTGACACAAGAGGGCATGAGTGTCACACATAATGTGATCAAGGAGCCTTTTATGATGAGTCCAGATGAGAAGCATTTTGAGTTGACGGTACTCAAGGAGAGTTTTGATTGCATTCTGATTTGGAATTGCGGGGTTCAGGAGCCCTTTCTTTTGGAGAGCTCATTAGAGGGTTAGATTTTAGCTACAAAGGAGATGGTTGAGCACCTTCTTTGTGGACCAATGTGTGAGGAAGCATATGTGTCCATGGATTGGGTATACAAGTACATGATGGACATGGACACACTTTGGGGTATAGTTTTAGTCATGATCAGTAGAGTGTTGGATTCAATAGCACATACAGGAAACCGAACAGTACAGAGGGACACGAGATTATGCCACAATATATGGGATTATACATTAGCACATGGTGGTGCACAACTAAGTTTTGGAGCATTTCCTCCAAGGAGACCTCCTTACAGAGTCATTGAGTATACCATTGGGTTGAGTTTACCGAGGATATGTGAGTGGATGGGTGAGCCTCAGTGAGTCGTGTATCCCTCGATGGTTTATTTTCATCTAGGATATCATCACGCTTGGGCTAGGGAGTAGGGTACTCATAGGTCTATTCCCAAGTATCATCATGAGTTCTCGTTCATGCCCTTTGGGTTGACCGACACACTAGTCACCTTCCAGTCCTTCCTATAGTGGCAAAGGCACATGTTGATGTTATTCGATGCCCTCATTGTATACATTAGGACATGAGAGGATTACTGGAGCTAGTGGGATTAGATAGGGAGGATTGTGTCCATGACCGATTTCATCCATTTAGACTCTATGAAAAGTGTGTTGAGTGCATAGGACGAGATGAAGACTTATTTGGATACGTTTATAGAGATTGCAGTTGGAGGACTAGTGGATGGAATTATCTGCTACAAATATTGCACATAAAGGATTTATCTCATTTGGACTTCGATGGTTATCGGTGGGGCACAACAATAGTCGATAGACATTGAGAGTGGTGGAATTCCATTATGGAGATGGGATCTTGGCATTCATTTGAGTGATGGATTGTCTCATATGAGGTTGATGACTGAAAAAGTTGAGGCAGTGATTGGTTTGTGTCAGGATCGAGGATAGTCGTGGATTGATAGACGTTGACTTCACTAAGGTGCCTTGGATTAGTATGGTCTATAATAAGGGGTTCCATGAGAGGAGAGCACAGTCTGAGCATGGTGGTCAGATGATTGTGATTAGAGGGATGCATCATCAACACAAGGATTCCCCTCTGAGGATGACATGGGACTTGGAGATTGCAGTTGTTAATAGGATGACAATTGACATAGGTGGGAGTGTCAGTTTTCATTCTACAGAGTTTACTTCTAGAGTGCATAGGATTGGTCACTTGGAGGAACGGTATCCTAAGGATTCGATCACATTTAAAAAAACTTATGAGATGTTGTCTTACCAGTGGTAGTTAAGAAGATTTGTGTGATAGCATTGTACAGGTCAGTATGATGAGCAGAGAGTGCTTCACTTCATACAAGATGGTATGGGAGCCTGGTGACTACATCACTTGCGGGCAGGTCCGAGAGATTCTCACAGGGAGGGACTTCATAGACGTTGCATCAGGACACATGGGAAAGAGTCCACCTTGGCAATAGAGCACATTGGTGGACCAAATATTGCTGATGACTGACAGATTTGCGAGAGTGATTGGTCTTCTTTATTTTTGGGATGCTAGTAGAGGAGAGGTTGAGATTTATTCCAAACGACATGACAAAACTTCTTTTCAGATACCCAAGATTGAGGTTGTTAGTGGATTTATAGGCTTGGGTTTCATGGAGATACCTTTGCAGGACATGATTCATGATAGTAAGTTGAGTCCATACATGTATTTTAGTGCACGATTCCAGGAGAGGAGGATGCAAAATAAACACATTGGTTCGATGGTTATTACCAGAGTGGTGTCATGACAACATGGTGGTCCTTTCTAGAGATCAATTTGGGACCCTTATATCATGTTCAATTTTAGTTGGATTCAGTTTTTGGAGTACCAGGTTGTCATGGCATTGCTTGAGGACAAGCAATCTTTGGGAAGGGAGGATTGTCATGTTCGCATCTTTTGATTCCCTTATTATGCGATTAGAGTTACTTCATGAGGCTTTAGTTAGCTAGGTCAGAGGGGTGATACTAGGTCATCAGTGATTCCAGAAGGTTTGGAGGAGTTTTATGGGGGCCAACTTAGTTTATTTACCATTATTCATCATCAGGATCAATCCTACACAACTTGTTCTTGGTTCCATGCATTCTGACGATTCCCGTAAAACAGGGTTATTATCAGGCATATTTTAATTAATTACACTAAAGGTACTATTTGGAGAGTTTTTCTTGGAGAAATACCTTAGTGTAAAAGTTTTTTGAAACCGAGGAAAAAATATATATGGGATGGGATGATGAAAAGTGACTTTCAGTGGTTAGAGAAGTCATAAAGGTGAATTTATCACTTTCTGGGATTAAAAAGGTGAATTAATTATAAATATGAGGAATAACCTTAGAAATTCACTTAAATAATTTAAGTGAATGAAAGAAAAGAAAAAAATGGGCCTATAAGAGGGGATGAGAGCTCATTCTCTCATTATGTTGATGATTATTTGATTTGATTTGGGAGAGGCCTCAGACCGTTCGTTAGCACAACACATCAAAGAAGCTTATGGAGAGGTAGAAAAAGGAAAGCGAGGTTACAAGGTAGCCTCTATATAGGATGGTGCAGTGTGCCTCGCTTTCCAACTCTTACCTAGCAAGCTAGTGAGGAAGAACCGCCCCACACAGGTCACCGGGTTTGTGGTAGACCTTGAAGGAAAGTGTGTGGAGGGCATGCAGATGAATTGGACGAACTACCTCGTCAACGAATTAGAAAAGGATTGTCGCGAAGCCCAGGACTTGTGATATGAATTTCACTACAACTGGTTGATCATCTTGATCACATTTATTGCTTGGAAAATTCCTGAAGGAGCTACTTTCCCAAAGATCAAACCTACGAAGTGCCTGACCGCTCAATTTTCCACCCTGTGGTATACCAACAACATGATGAAGCAGTGGTAATCCAATGACGTGTCTCGTGGATATTATCAACAGTTGAAGGTCACCATTGAATCATTATTGCGTACCCTGCATCAACACTGACCCATAGCGAAGTTCCGTTGTGATCCCCATTTCATTTACATCACCACGTGAAGAGATGAGCACCAGGGAGAATTGTAGTCATACTACAAGATGACTCATGAAGATATGGAGCAGATTACAAAGGAATGGTCGGAGGAATTTCTTGTACCTGTTGCCGATGTAGAATTATCTGACACTGACACTATAGGAAGCCCGATAGTTACATGAGTCGAACATGTCGGACAGTTTAGTGGGATGAAGAAGCAGAAAAGGCAGGATGAAGTCCAAGGCATAGAAAGTGATGAAGAGGACAACACTTATGGAGATAACCAATCTGGCTCGTCAGGAGGAGGAGAAGACAAAGTAGAAGGATGGGGAGGAGGAGATGAAGGATAAGATGAGAAAGGAGGAGGTGAAGCTACACCACTTAAAGATCCCCCTGTTGGGATAGTGACACCTCAAAAGAGGAAATTTTCTCTGAAGAAACCTTCAACAAGGAAGAATACGCGCACCAATAAGCCACAGTTGGAAGCCACTCTCATTGAGGATGACATCAGTCTGGTCCACATAGCTATGGAGGACGCCTCTGAACACATGTTGCAGAGATATGGAGAAAATAAAGAGGAGTTATACAGAAGGATTGAGAGAGAATTGAAGGAGGTGCAACAAGATATTCGCTTGGTCTACGCAGTACCTACTATGTTGTCTATGCCTTCCTCATCACAGACTGCAAAATTGGGGGATGAACCAACCCAGTTAAGAAGGCTTACGGTTGCAATAGAAGCCCTATTCCAAAGAGTCCAGGAAGAGAAGGAGAAAGCTACATAATCCTTGCAAAAGGAGAAAGACGCAGTTCTAGCAAAATTACGAGTAGCACAGGACAATGTAGTTGCCCATGAAAGCAAGAAAGTAGAGCTTCAGGAGAAAAAAGACCAGCTACATAGGGAAAAAGAGAAATTGCTCGCAGAGCAGGCCATGGTCAAAGAAGCAGTAAGAAAATCATGTCTCTCTATGCCAGGTTTGGTACAGGAGGAGCAAGAGTCAGTCAAAGCTCAAGTAGTGAAGTTCGTAGAGACCCTCCAACAACTTCACGCTAGGATAACAAAACTGGAGGCTCGAACAATGCCGAGCACCTCGTAGGCGGTGCGTGACCAGAGGGAGAATATTGCTAAAAACTAAGTAGCAAGTATAAGATCCCTCACCTCAGAATGTAAGCAGTTAAGTGATAGAAGCACCCAGACATATGAACACCTCGCTGAGGATCCAGAGCTAAAGAAGCTAGAAGCACAGTTACAAGAGACGCAACAGCAAGCATTTTTCGTTGCAGGCGCAGATGAAGCTTCTCACCATAGTGGAAAGGATGAAGAGATCCCAGGAGCATCACATAGTACAACAACAGATCACTGCCCTTCAGGGTAAGGTGATGGAAGTAACACAAAATTTACAACATGTGCAGGATGAAGCTTGTAAGGTGTTTGAGGAGATCGATGGTCAGGGTTCACAATTAGATCAAGTGGTTGTAGCAGTAGAATAACTCCTAGAAGGGCCTGTTATAGAGCAGACAATCCAGGAGCTTGTTGAGTAGGAGGCTTAGACGAGGTATCAAGTCGAGATAGATCAAGGCTTTTGAAGAAGCATTGTCCAGACCCGAGTGACTCGGGACGAGTCACAGGTGAGTGTTGGGGGCCTGTTGGCCCTCGACCAAGTTTTGGGGAAAGATTAGTCAACTTTGACCCACTTTTGGACTTCGACAAGTTGGTCGAAGAAGGAGTGCCCAGGCAGAGCTGAGATCGCGGATCTCGCCGATTTTAAGGGTTATGTGGACCCAATAAAGGGCCCTCTAGGGTTTTTTAACGGGATTATGGGATGTCAACCCATGGGGTGTTCCCATGTTTAGGCCTTATTGTAAGGGTTTGTAAAATAAAAATAAACAAGAATGTATTGTATAAGTAGCGAAATGCTAGTTTGAGTTTCTTTGTGAAAAGGAATATATGTACGTTGAGGTTTTGTGCTCGACTATGATTTTGTAGAAGGTGCTAAATGCTATGATAGAGGGTTTGACTTTGTGCATTTGACCTAGTTTTGGAAGGAGGATCTAGTGCTTAGTGCACAGATCTCTAGTCTTGTGCGAAGCTCGACTCTGTGGCTTAGTGCACAAGAGTGAATGAATGTAATATTTTGGCGAGTAATAAAGAGGCGAAGCGGTTTGTGGACGTAGCCCCACCTTGGGGTGAACCACGTATATCTGGTGTCTCTTGGTTTTCTTTTTGTTGTGTTAATTCTTTTATAAGTCTGCTTAGTGCTTTGATTATGGTGTGTAATAGATAGATCCTTTGTTGCTTAAGTACTTTACTTGTGTTAAGGGTAAATGAATGCTAGATCTAACTTATAATGCTAAGTGATCAGGGTATATTATCATTTGTTGTTACTGCGCCAATCCATCTTTGATTATGCTCTGTGGTGTTAATAGGGTTAATAAACTAATGCATGTCACTTCCTAAGTGTTAACTGAATATTTTGTGAAGTACTCTTATCACAGATTCATGTCCCAGCCTGGTTACAAGCACCTACATCCT
>ML779335.1:110879-122423 GCA_009831015.1 Picea engelmannii
GACAGCACACAACCTTTATGGAGGATTACCTCTCCGGGGGGATCTGACCGACTAGTTGTTAAGCCCACGAGGGCCCCTATAACTGATTTTGTTACCTCCAAACTTCAGCAGGGAGTCTTAGGTCCCTCTTGGACGAGACATACCTTCTTTAGCGAGGGAGGCCACTCAGCCACTTTAGCCCGTTTGCATGCATATTGGTCGTTTGACTTTTTGGTATGCTCTTTGACTACTAGTTGGCCTTAGGATATATTTTTATTTTGTAGAGTCATAAATCGTCGTGGAGTCGGACCAGCTTCCTCTCCGGTCCCGTCGATTGTTACAGTTACCACCAATTTTCGAATTATTGCCTTTTAAAAGGCATAGAGTTATCAGGCGTGGTATACACACATCCACCTTTCAGACTTGTGGTTCCACAAGGATGAGTACTGAGTCCAATCTTCAGAACACTGGGAGTTCTTCGACTCCTATACCCACTATAGTTAATGGCACCCCTTCGACTCCTACAGCCGCTACAGTTGTAGTGTCGGAGGCTTATACCAGTACTATGGCTCGGCCTGTAGTAATGCTTCATCTCTTGCTTCAAACCCTTTTGGGGGTTTCGGCCACTCGTCGAGTTACAATGTTCAATCCATCCCTATGGCTTCTAGTCCATTTTCTTATGGTATGCCTAACTTCACTTCGCAATTTTCAACTGCCATCCCAATTGTTGGCCCTAACGCTAGCTTTGGACTTGGGGGCTCTACACCTCCTTACACTCATTTCTCGTTTGGTGGTTCTCATATTCCCCAAACGAATCCTAATGTAAGAAGTGTCCCTATTCTTAACCCCGGGTCTAATCCTTCTACGTCTGGATTGAACAACCCAGCTGGCGGACAAGTTCCACCCTATATCCCTACCCCCTCGGTGTCAATTCCGACCAATACTTTTGGCATGATGAATCCACTTCAATCCTCCGGGTTCCCACCTGGAGGAGGTCAGTCTTACACTTTGGGCAACCCCCAACTTGGATCCAATCCAGTTGGGGGTAGTTTTCATAACCCCCAGCCTGGATCTAATCCAGCTGGGGGCAATTTTCACAACCCTTATCAGAACATTCCTACTGGAATGATACCCAACCCACCTTATACAAATCAGCCCGGAGGAGGGCCTTATAATTCCGGACAGGGCTTTGGTACTTACCAGAATCCTGGATGGAATGCAGTTCCCAACACACAATCTTTCGCGGGAGGATGGGGCCAGATGTTGCAACCTCGTCTCCCTTTCCTGGCCACGCTCAATCTGCGAGACTTGTCTAAGTTAATGAATGACTCGGTGCATCATGATCCCACATGGCCCCTCGTCCCCACCAAACTTCCTTCAGACATTCCAAAGTTTGAGGGTAAGAATGGAGAGGACCCTGGTGAACACATCACTACCTTTCACCTTTGGTGCTCATCAAATTCCCTGAACCATGATTCTATTAGATTACGATTGTTTCAACACACTCTCATTGGAGTTGCTTCGCAATGGTATATTGAGCTACCTAGGGGGACATATGGATCATTTAATCAGTTGGTGGTGGACTTTCTCAACCACTTTCAATTGCCCATTCGCTATGATGCTGGCCTCAAACTTTTGTCGACTTTACACCATGACACTGCCACTCATATCTCGGATCATATCCAGGAGTGGCGTAACGGAGGCGGTTGATTAAGACTCATATACCCCCGACCTTTCTTCTAGAATGGTTCCTAAAGGATTTGCACCCTCCTATCTCGAAGGACGTTGCTACTTCCAGGGTCTCCAACAAGGAAAAAACTATCTTTAGAGCCCAACAATTAGATTTAATATATGCTCAGTCTGGGATGTTATATCACCCTCTTCCAGAAGCACCGCGGTCAAATTAGGATCCTAGGAAAAAACCCGGACCTCATGCCAATGGCATTGTAGGGTTCGCCAATGTAAAGCCCACAGACTCAGCAACGAAGTCTACCGGAGGATTAGCTTCGTCGGGATCCTCCAACCCACCTAGTCAGCGGATGTACATTCTGTGCAATCGTCGAAAAACCTAAATGGTGACCAACAACCAGATGGGAATAAAAGGAAAGGTCGAAACAATCGTAAGGGTAGGAAAAATGGTAACAAACCCAAGGACAAAGATAATAATGGGAAGCAGAATGATAATGTTGGAGAGGGCAAGAAAGAGAAACGTAAGGTGAAGTTTCCTTGTAAACTTTGTACCGATGACCACCTTACACATTTATGCCCCAAACTCGCGGAAGTTGCGAGACTTTTAAATCTACCGCCCGCTGTGCTGACGAATCCATTCCCACACAACCAGCACTTAGCCTCAAGCTCTTCGAACGCCGAAAATGCGCCCGGTGGAAGTCAAAACCCACCGTTGCAAGATGGTGACCATGTTTGTATCAATATGGTCGACGCAAAAATTGATATAGCCACCCGTTCTCGAGATTATAGCTCTTAAAAAGCTAGTACCGGTCTAGAAGCTCCTCCTCCCCCTCCGGAGACGAACCTACAGATTGAGAAACCAGAGCCACTGCCTCGTATTCCGAAAGGAGTACTCAAGCGCTCTACTCACAACCCTAATGCTAGAGCCGCCCAGAACTACTCTATCGTTGAGGATCTGGGCCAAACACCTTGTGTGATGTTGGCTTTGGAGGTACTTCAGACGTGTCCATCACAGAGGAATGCCTTACTCTCTGCCTTAGGAGCTCTAGAACCTAGTGGCTCGAAAGTCATCAAGTTTGATGTCAAGGATGTGAAGCCTCGCTTACCCTACCATGTGGCTTTCCAAATCCACGTGGAGTATTCCAAGTATACTATCAAACGAGCAGTCGTTGTTGAAGGTGTTGCCACCTGCGTGATGTCCCTGGTCTGTTGGAAAGCTCTCGGTTCTCCGACCCTTGCCAAGTCGTCGAAGATGTTGACTGCATTTGACGGTCATTCCTTTCGCCCTCACGGTATTCTCCCTACCTTTCCGGTCCAGTTAGGTGGGAAGATGGTAGAGGTGGAGGTAGAGGTAGTTGATGCGCCTCTTGATTATAACCTGTTACTAGGTTGCAATTGGACCTATGCTATGGTCGTTGTCGTATCGTCTGTCTTCCATATACTTTGTTTTCCTCATCAAGGGGAGATCGTGACTATCGACTAGTTATCCTTTGCGTACTCTAGTCCTAACGGATCTGTTGGACCGTCGATCCCTGTGATCGACAATTCTCAGCCGGCAACTGAGAATATCGACGTCGGAATGTATTCTTCCCTCATGGGTACCTTCGACTTCTCGGCACCGATTCACCACATTTACACCATGTCTAGTAGGCCTGCTTCAACAGGGAGGTCCATTCCTTTCCGCACTTCCTATTTTAGTGATCCATGGACCCTACCTTCTCCGACTTCGTCGAGTGATGGACAGTTGCATGCTGGCATGGCTATGCCACTATCGGCAGTGGAGATTGTGTATCAAGTTGTTCTTGACTCTTCCGTCGATCCCGATCATGTTACCTCACCAACGAACGAGGAAGATCCTACTCTCAGACCTGTATGGGCCACCTCGTTGTCTTGCTCACATGATTGCCTAGATAAGACTTTACCTTCGGATGAAGCCATCCTCGAAGCAATGAATGGTTCCGAGAGACCTTGGGATGATATGCATCATAGATCTTATTTTCTCCCAAGTCTCAAAAGAATCGAGCAAGATGACTTTCGATCCACCTTGAGTGAGATAGTCGGTCACGCCGTTGTTCCACTTGATACGCACGCCATTTATGCCGAAGGAAATATGGCGAGTATTTCTCCTACCGTCTCGATCGATATCTCTCGTACCCCTGGCAAGATTAAGAACGTAAATATAGGTGCGGATTGTTTGTCAGAAGAAATTATGATCTACACCAAACTCTTCAAAGAATTTCGAGATGTATTCGCTTGGTCATATGAAGAGATGCCAGGGGTCGACCCCTGTATTGTCGAACATGAGATTAGGACTTAACCGGATGCTAAACCTATTCGACAATGTCTTAGAGATGTTAATCCTAGGAAGGACCCTGCTATTAAGGCAGAGGTGGAGAAGCTATCGGTTCCCTTGACCGAATGGGTATCCAACCCCGTTCCTGTGAATAAAAAGCAAGGAACCATCTATGTGTGTATGGACTTTCGCAACCTGAACAAGTCTTGTCCTAAAGATAACTTCCCCACGCCTTTCATCGATCAGATTCTCTATGAGTCTGCGGGAAGCGAGATATTTTCTTTTATGGACGAATTTTCAGGATATAACCAAATCCAGATCAAACCTAAGGACCAACACAAGATGGCATTTATATGTCCTTGGGGTACTTTTGCATACAGGAAAATGCCTTTCGGCCTTAAAAACGTTGGAGCAACCTTCCAACGTGCCATGACTTTCGCTTTTCACGATCTCAAGCACATAGTCGAAGCCTACCTTGATGATCTTGTTGCTCACTCTCGCAAGAGAGTGGATCATGTTATACACCTTCGGCTAGTTTTTGAAAGATGTTGTTACTATAGAATCCGGTTAAACCCTCACAAATGCATCTTTTGCGTCAAATCTGGCCGTCTCTTAGGATTTTTATTTTCTGAGACCGGGATCATGGTAGATCCTCTTAAGGTTGAGGCAATACTTCAGTTGCCTCCCCCGTGCACGATCAGACAACTTCAAGGTTTACAGGGGAAAGCTAACTTTCTACGTTGTTTCATAGTGAATTATGCCAATATCACTAAGGGTTTCATGCGCCTCTTGAAGAAGGACACACCTTTTATCTAGGATGAGCGAGCCCGGGAGTCTTTCAACGCTTTGAAGAAAGCCTTGGTATCGACCCCTCTGCTGAAATCCCCTAATTACAGTAAAGATTACTTACTGTATATTGTTGCGTCTGCAGAGACGATTGGTATGGTTCTAGTTCAAAAGGATGCTGAGCTCCATGAGCACGTCATCTACTATCTTAGTCGAAATCTAGTCGACCCTGAGCTTAATTACTCTCATGTTGAAAAGCTAGCCTTGGTTGCAGTTCACGCAATCCAACGTTTACGTCACTATATATTGCTTTGCAAGACTACAGTGGTTGCTGGTGTCAATCCATTTCAATACGTCCTTACCAGGCGTATCATAGGGGGGAAATATAATAAATGAATTGTCATCTTACAAGAATTCGGTCTCGACTTTGCTTTGGCCAAGTCCAAGAAATCGCTAGTTTTTGCAGAGTTAATATTTGATTTTCCACGATTAGACGAGGATGTTATCCATGTCGATTCGTTTTCGGACAAACACATTTTCCTTGTCTCGTCGTCCGACCCCTGGTATGGAGACATTGTTTTATATCTTCAAACCTTGAAGTTCGCTCAGCATCTCTCGCGAGATGATCGACGACGTGTTAGATACCAAGCCAAAAAGTATACCATCGTCGGTGACACTTTGTATCGCCGAGGAATAGATAATATCTTGCGTCGTTGCTCAACTCACGAGGAAGTCGAGTCAGTCCTAAACGATTGCCACAAAGGGGCTTGTGGTGGTCACCTATCCGGGCTTGCGACAACCCAAGAAATCCTGCGAGCCGGTTATTTCTGGCCTACTATCTTTAAAGATCGTATCGAAGCGGTTAAGAAGTGTCACCCCTGCCAGGTGTTCACTCGGAAAATGCACTTGCATCCAGCCCCTCTTCACCCAGTCATTACCGTCGGTCCCTTCACCAAGTGGGGGGTAGATTTCGTCGATTGCAACCCAACTTCGGCTGGGGGGCATCAACATATTATCGTTGTCGTCGACTACTTTACTAAGTGGGCCGAAGCCATGCCTACCTTAAAATCTGATGGGAAGACTGCAGCCTTCTTCGTGTTCAACCAAATTATCGCCCGGTTCAGTATCCCAAGTGAGAATGTCATTTATCATGGCAGTCACTTTCAGAATGAAATGATGGTAAAACTAGCATCTAAGCTGGGGTTTAAACATGGTCATTCATCTCCTTATTACCCCTAGGCAAATGGGCAAGTAGAGCCATCAACAAGTCTCTCAAGACCATTTTGCAAAAAATCGTCAATCGAAGTAATTCCAATTGGCACATCATGCTATATCCTACGCTTTGGGCATACCGAACCTCGGTTAAAACTGCCACCGGTTTTTCCTCTTTTCAGTCAGTGCACGGTGTGGAGTCGATCCTTCCTGTTGAATGCGAAATCCCTTCTCTCAAGTTGGCAGTCGAGCTCCTACCTGACACTTCAGACTTAGAGCGACGCCTTGTGCACCTAGAGAGTCTTGACGAGCAGCGTCGAGACGCCTTTACGGCTATCGAGGCAAACAAGAAACGTGTCAAGGTTCAGTACGACAAGTTTGTTTGTCCCTGGTTGTATGCTGAGGGTGAATTGGTCCTCCTTTATGACCAAGCCAAAGAACCACTAGGAGCAGGCAAGTTTAAACCCATGTGGCACGGTCCTTACATCGTGCGACGTGTTCTAGAAAAAGGAACCTACGAATTAGAAGATTATGAAGGGAATAAATTGGTCAAGCCCAGAAATGGGCTCTACTTGAAAAGGTACTACGCTTGAGCCCTAGGCTTGAGCAGAACTCTTTGTATACTAATGTAAATTTAGTGTATATACATCTCTTTTTCCCTTTTCTTTTGTCTTTGGCTTGCTTATCGAGTTTTCCCTTTTGTTGGCAGATTTCAACGGAGTCTTCGGTCTACCTAGGATTCGCAGACGAAGCCAGTCGTCATACATGGAACTTGGCTTCCGTCGCTTGGGTGGTTTACTCACCCGAGGGTCTACTGGTGTCTTCAGGTGGCGTATGCCTAGGGCCATCCATGAATAGCGTGGTCGAATATAGCGTCGTCATAGAACTTTTGCGCGATGCTATCTCGCATGGTATTCACTCTTTAGAAGTTCGCCTGGATTCCCAATTAGTAGTATGTCAGTTGAACGGTCGTTACCGCGTGCGTGATCCTACTTTACTCCGTTGATTCCTACGGGTACGTCTTTTAGAACAACAATTTGATTTTATTACATATTATCACATTTCTAGGAGTTCTAATCATGTATCTGATGCCTACGCTAATTACGTTTTAGATTGGCATTTGTCACATTAATAAAGCAAAGAAAACCATTAAATCAATGTACACATTGTAAGATATAAGTAAAGTCGAAGATCCCCTTTTATATATTTCAAAATATGGTGTTTATATTACAAAATTGGGGCTAAAACCTTCAATACACATATACAGCCGGTATACATATCCCATGACATCTACGTCTCTGGCGTCGAATGTGTGTCATGGTAGCAAACCACGGCGTTTGCGAGACGCCGGAAGAGTCGTACCCATGCTCTAGGTACACCAACCACTTGTTGTTGCATGACTTCAGGTAGATCCTCCACCTGAACCATAGGAATCCTATGTGTCAAACGAGACAGGTTACCCTGCACGTTCTGTAGGACTCTCTCCGCTTCTCCTCCCGTCACTTATCTCCCCGATTCCTCTGTCTATGTCGAAGGAATCCCTCTGGCCGTCGCGGACCCACGTCTACGATTACATAAGTATCTAGTTAATATTTAAACACCATTCAAAAATATTTTTGTTCCCTAAATACAAAAATACAAAAAAATGAAATATTTAAAAACTTGTTACCTATATCACCATAGGCGGCCCCTGGTGGAAGTGGCATATCAGGATCTCCTCTGAAATCAATCCCCGCATAGGGATAGTCGTCCAGAGCAATGAGTTGTCGCCGCCACCAGAAGAAACAATCATCATTGTAGGGCGTTGATACCCTACCTCGCCCCTTCCGTCTCATGACCTCGATCCATCGCGCCATGGCTGGATCGTGTGGTTCTCTAGGAAGGATTTGCACTCTAGGTCCCAGACCTGGAACCCACTCGAAAAAGAAACTGCAAAGAATAGAGGCAAACCCGAAGTTTCGCTTACTCCCCTGTTTGCACTCTGTCAACTGACCTTTCATATTGGCCAGCAGTGAGGTACACCAATCATAGACAGTGGGTCTAGCACACTCTACTGCGTAAAACATAAGCGTTCTCGATGCTTGATGCAACGAGGTCGAACCTATGATCCTGGTAAACACGACGACAATGATCTTCAAACTAAAGTTACTTATTGCCCGGATTGGGACTTGGCTTCCCACCTTGGGAGTCTCTGCTACACAGTGGGCATCGATATACTCCTCGATCTTCATCCCACTCCCTGCTCCGCGTGACTTGAGGTTCACAACCTCCCTTCGGCGTGATAGACCAGTCAAGAAGTAGATGTCCTCTACTTCGATCCTCAATGGTTTTCCATCAAGGATAAAGCTCTCGCTATCAGGGTCCCAGTAACCCACCAACATCTCCAACAACCTCACTTGGGCCCTCATTCCTTTGAGAGCCCAAAACTTGTACAAGCCACATCTTTTTAGAGCCGCTTGAGCCACCAGATCTCGATCCAGAGTTGCATCTACCTCCTCATGCTCTCGCTCTCTCCATTCCAAGACCATCCTACAAAAAACAAATCAATTTTTTGAGTTAGAACCCCTCTTTTGGCCATTTGCGTACCTATACGCGGCTTTATTTGCACACAGTCGCGTGTAGGGCTTAATAACGCTCCCGGTGGTTCACACAGGGGCGTATACCTAGTCGTACACGCGACCTATACAAGGAAACCCGCGTATACTGAAAATCCTAATTTACGCCCTCAAAAACTAAAAAAATGGAACCTAATTCAAAAATGTGATCCGCTGAATTTAAAGAGGAAGAGATGAAGAGTTCCTTGATCCAGGCAGTTCGTGATTTCGTTGCCTGATGCTCCCGCAATCGTCATTTGAATTTTGGAGGTATTTTGGTCCAAAATGCACTATTTGGGTAAAAATCAAAATGATACAGTAATTTTTTATTTTATTACTATTTATAAGCTATTTTTACCCACTCTATATAGTTTCATGCTATTTTTTAACCTAATTGACTAATTCAAGAGTGGTTTTGAGCTGTTTTTTTATAGTTTTAACTCAGTTTTCTTGCGGATTTTCACGTCATGGTTGGTCGTTCGTCACCTCGGGTAGGTATTTTCATAACCTAGCATATAGGATAGGTATCCACTCCATCATGCATTTTTTCGACTACCGCTTTTTACGCCTTAGGAACGAACCCATTTGTTGCGACACAAAACCTCCCATCTGCTATAAATAGTGTCGCTAATAAATGGTAGAGATTTACCAAACATGGGCGCCCTAGTTAGATCCTCTTTGTCATTTGGTGCCCATGCCGAGTTTTTCCTTGGGACTGAGAGTCCATTATAATTCAATACATGACTTTATGATGAGCCTCATTTCTCATTCATGCACATGCGACCTTATTACCAGAGGACTCCAAAAAATGAGTCTTAGTTAAGCTCTTTTCCGACTCGTCTAAAAATCGAAAAGATTGTCGAGTGATTTGTCCCTTTCACACTCGTTAAATTGGATTTGAAAGGTCATGAGTCTTAGTTAAGCTATTTTTCGACTCATTATCAAAAATAGAAAAGATTGCCGAGTGAACTTGTTTTTTTCACACTCGTAAATTGGATTTGAAAAGACATCTATTTGGCACAAGTTTACCCCTTTTTCACACCAAGTAGACTAAAAGACATAAAAAATGATATTTTTTGGCGTTAAGTTGTGATTGCATCTCATGCCCTCGCTTGCAGTATTGAGCCTTTAGCCGATTCTCGCTTTGCGTTATAAACCGTTGCCTAAGCAGTTTTTGCATCCTCGACCAAGCAGAGCCTTGTTTATATCCTTCGCAATTTGACACCCAATAACCTAGAGGGAACATCACCCTGAGTGTCCATCTCCCACATGCATTTCCTTGCATTAAGCATAGGTACATTCCACTGCTAGAACTAGTTTTGTTTACTTGCGACACTCGTTTCCTCCTCTATATCATAGCATTCATTTGTGATGAAAAAACAAAAAAAGACGGGCGGAAAGGGAGTACTATATTATAATCGGTAGCAATCGTGTCGCCTTTGAACAGAGCACAAAGTTATTGAGTCCTTGTGTCATCATAATTTTGGGTTTAGCATGGCCTTAGGAAGCTGACCTCGTTACAGAGTTTTCTCTACTGACTGGTTACTCTTCCAGTCCCTATAGAGAACGTTATTGATGCCTCCTGCATTTAATAGTCAAATCATTGAGTCTATGCTGTCGGAGTCCACCATATGTCTCATGCTCTTGTTCAAAGGAAGTCTATCAATCTGTGTTGACCACTCCTCAAACATCTTGACTTTGCATCTCGGCTATACCCTCGGTTTTGTTAGAATATAGAAGATTGTGCTCGTTTTACCATTGACGATACCCTCGTCACCTAACCATAGGCTGAAGCCACCCTCCTAGCACCTTGACCTTGACATAGAAGAGAATCATGGTAGCAATCCAATAGACAAGAGAGGCTAATGCACCAAGCAAGAATAGAAAACCAAGTTGATCAGATATTCCCTCCCAGAAGCTGGCGCACACTTTCCTAGAGACTTGCACACAAAACTGCCACTGCACCTGCACAGATCTAGCTCTCTCTACAACTGCTGAGATGTGAATAATGAGAACTAGCGCCCTGTATTTATAGTAGTCTGGGCAGGCTTACTGGGGCCGACTTCTCCTCCTGGGTACTAATAAATTCATATTAAATATATTTCTGCAGCTAATAACTTGTCTAGGGTTTCCTTCACTTCTTTGCTTCCTTCCGGAATATTCTAATCTCGTCATAGGTCACAATAGAGGTTCATACCTCCTGAAGCTACCATAATATTAACACTCCCTCCTAGCTAGGGAGGTATGGTCTTGAGCACAAACAGACCATTAAACTGGTAGTATCACGAGCACCGTCATTATTATCCAACTGGATAATCTCCTATGACAACTGGTACAATATCAATTGATAGAACACAATTGTGTCTATCCATGGTAGTACACAACTACGTGACACATAGTCACAACCAGTGGAACATATCCACCACAGTAGTATATCTCTTATGTCTGGAGACAGGCAGTCTCCATAACAATCATCTGATGACATCCTGCACAAAAAATATTATTAAGAATAAACTGAATCATCTGGGCCAATCTTTCACTCACATCTGTGAGATCTGAAAGAATATCTGCCCTTAGTATAAAACATAAACAATGGGCTATCTGCCCTATTCTTCTCAAACAAGGAAGAATGATTGTTTATTATTTTTGAACCTGGACCATTCCTCACCCTGGGCCATTCTTCCTACACTAATCAAAGTGCACCCTTGAGAGAATGTATAAACCCTAAGGAATGTCTGAGTCTGGACCATTCCCCACCCTAGGCCATTCCTCCTACACTAATCAAAGTGCACCTTGGAGAGAATGTAAAACCCTAAGGAATGTTTGTCCCTGATTGTTAAGCCTAGACCATTCCCCACCCTAGGCCATTCCTCCTACACTAATCAAAGTGCACCCTGGAGAGAATGTATGAACCCTAAGGAATGATTGTCTGAACCATTTCCTCTGTTAACCACAAGAGGAAAAGACTGTCCTGCATCAACCTCCAAAACG
>ML779335.1:143161-155474 GCA_009831015.1 Picea engelmannii
TAGGTCCTTGTCTCATGTCCCCTGATAGAAAAGCTTTTAGCCATTGAAGAAGAAGAAGAGAGCCTAGCCATAGCTACACTCCTTTTTCTTCCTCCCTTTAGCTAGTTGTACCATTTTGACTTCAAGAGGAAGAGGACGTCCCAGGCCTAGGTCATCTACACCTAGGGTTGTTTTCTTTTACAGTTTGATGAAAGAGCCTTGCCTTAGCAACACTCTCCCTCTTTAAGCCCTCTTGTCTTGACTTTGTATTTCATTTGAGCTAGTTGTTTGTCAGGAAGGAGTAGAGAGCACGAGGCCTTGCTTTAGCAACACCGGAGTGAGCCTCTCTCCCCTAGGGTTATGATTTTGAAGCCCTGCTTTAGCAACACTTCAAAACTTATCCCTCTAGTCCTTTAAAATCTCACCCCCTTCAACTCTTGCGTCCTTCACTTATGACTCCATTAAACCCTAAGGCATTGATCTAAGTCCTCCAACGTTGAAGTAAGAACTTGATCTAAACACTCTCAAAACTTTTCAATTGAAACCCTAACTACACTAACCCTAGCTCTAGCTAACCCTAATAACCCTAAGTTGTTGACGTCATCCTTGGTTATTACATCTTTAATGCAGCAACATTTCATTTTATGAGCAATTGAATGGTAGTTAAAGGCATTAATTGAGTTAAGTATCGATTTGTTGCATTGAATGCCATATCGTTCTAGTATTTATTGGTGAAGTGACATTTACTTTTAAAACTATTTTGTAAACATTGACTTTGTCAACATTTACTTTCAAATTGCTTTTGAAAATCAGAGTCTCTATATGAAGTATTAACCCTTTGAATAGCTTGCACGTATCAGTTTGTTGTGGTTTTGTTCCAGGCAGGTACACTTCTTTGGGTTTTACTTTATTATTGGTTGTTTAGCAGGGAACATCTGATTGGTGGTGATCTGTGAAGGGGGAAATTTGTCATTATCTGATTATCCTTTAGCCTCTTCAAAAACCCAGGTCATCGGGGACGTCTCCCCTAGGCCTCACCTCCCTAAAGAGAAAGAACCATCCCATCGTGGTGACATTGGGTGGGATAGGTTCATGTTACACCAATTTGACTCTCTACTTTGTAGCCTCTTCTCCTATCTACAAACTGTGCGATAACATTTTGGTGTCGTTGTCAGGAAACACTAAGTCAAACCTTCCTCGGCCAACACTTTTCGGTAAGCCTTGCCTCAGAAGTCTTATCTTACAAGCTTACCTGGCAACTCCACTAGGGTGTTTTCCCTTTTTCTTTGGTAGTTTCAAGTAAACTATCTGGCGACTCCACAAACCAAAAAGAGGTTCAATAATCCTCCTTTGTCTTTCATAAGGAAGCCTCCCAAGAACTCTCCTGTGGTCAAATCACTCTTCGGGAAAAGTCTTCCTTTAAGAATCATGTCTAGCTCTCAGACCGCTACAACGAACCCAGCCAACAATCAAAGACAATGGTCATCTACTCTTTTCAAACCGTTAGACATGTCAGCCATAGCAAGCTACCCTAGGCAAATGCCACCCAAGTATGAGAAGTGGTTGCCTAAATTCACCGGTATTGATGCAATCAGTGTCGAAGAGCACATGAACAACTTTTGGGCGTTTTTTCAGCTTCATCCCATTAGTGATGATGTTGAAGATCTAGTCATGAAGTTGTTCTCCGCTACTCTTTATGATGCCTCAAGGCGTTGGTACCTGAGCCTTCCCGATGGAAGCATCAAAACCATGGACAGACTTGAAGAAGCCTTTCTCAAAAGATGGAGTGTCAAAGAAGACCCCAAAATGCTCCTCACCCCACTGAATAACCTTGCCAAATATGAAAATGAGTCCATTCGAGAGTTCCATACTAGATTTGAGACTTTGTTGCAAAGGATCCCCACAAGCCATCATCCGAAAGATGACTACCTTGTCCACGTTTACACCAGATCTTTCAATGGCCAACTAGGGTATCTTCTCAGAGATAAAAACCCCCAATCCATTCAGGAAGCCCAAGAGCTCGCTACTAAAATAKAGGGAAACCTCCTTTCATCCAAGATTGAGCCTTTTGCTAATCCAAGGGGGAGAATAGACACCAAACCAAAAATAGTTCACAACGTTGAGCCTACTTCGGACCTGTGTACCAGTATCGCCAAGTTGCAAGCCTCTATGGATGGTATCATAAAAAATCAAGAGCAAATGATGAGTAGGATTGTCAACTTGGAAAGATCTCAGACCCAAGCACCCAGGGTCACGTACAAAGGACAATTCCAGAAAGGGAGCCAATTTTATAAACTAAAGAATGAGCAAGTAGTTCCAAATACCTTGGCCCCTGGGAACGTTGTTGATGAAAATCCTTAGTGCCTAGAATGCAATGAAGCGCATTGGGAGCATGGGTGTCCTTACAGTAATGGCCATCAACAAGTCAACAACATGGACCATTTCATGGAGTTTCCTCAAATAAATATCACCGATGCAGAACATCAAGAGGTCGTCAAAGAAGCAGCCAAATCAGCAAGGATGGCAGTAATAAACAACCTAGACCAGGAATCATGAGAGAAGCTAAAGAAACAAGAATTTCAGGTGTACCGAAGGAAGATGTTGAACCAACCCACCGTTGACCAGGCAAAGCCCTCACCGGCAGAGGTACCTCTTCCCAAGACATCCAAGGCTGGGAAGGTTGACCTAAACTTTGACCTCGAAGGGGCTTTATCAAAGATGCATGTAAACGTCGCCCTAAGAGAAGCAATTAAGATCCCGTCTATCAAGGAACGCTTTGACACTTTCTTTCTAGGATCAGATGAACCCATGGACCCCCCTATTATGTTGCAAGCTGATCACTTCAAGGTCCAATATGGTGAGAACCCTCCTTTCTTCATGACGTTAACAATGAACGGCAAGAGCCTCAACAATTGCATGTTAGATACAGGTGTGGGTGCCAACATGATGTCACTTAAAGTCATGCGACAAGTGGGTTTGAAAGTCACACGACCTTATAGAAATGTATGTGGCTTCGAATCTAAAGAAATACCCACACACAGGGTGGTTGAGAATGTGGAAGTTTGCCTAAAGGAGTATCCAGAGAAGATAGTCCACATTGACATCGTGGTAGTTGATGTCTCAGATGTGTGGGGAATGTTATTATCTAGGAAGTTCGCTGCAATGTTGGGTGGCACTCTCAAGATGGACCTCACGTTTTTGAAATTGCCTTTAAAAAATGGAACAATAGGCTGTGTCCTAAATGTGCTAATAACCAGAGACCATGTGCAAGATATTAATCACCCCGTCTACAATGACAAGGCACAAGACGAGATGATACAAACTCTTCAAAAGTATTCTCCAGAAGATATGCCCTTTGCAACAGAAGAAGACTTTGGTCAGATCAAATGGCCCAAGAAAGAAGAATACCAACAACTCCTAGATGAATTCAAAAGCAAAGAGATTGGGACGGTGAAGATATTAAAGAAAGCTGAAGATGACGTATAAATCGGCCCATCCCAACAGGAAGTGTTTACAGCAGAAGTCCACCCTCCTCCCTCAGCACAATACACCAGGGTTGTCCAAGGGACGACCAAATACAAAGTCAGAAAGTACAAGGAAGGAGACATGGTATGGATGTGGGATACCCAGAAAGGAGAGCCAACTAATGTCAAAGGAAGCACTCAATCATGGCTCGGACCCTTCAAAGTTGGAATGGAATTAGTTGACGACTCATATTACTTGTCCACTTTGGAGGGGAGAAGGTGCCCATTACCTATCAACGGGCACCTCCTCAAACCCCACCAAGATGGGGGGATTTAATAATCATGACCTTAGTCTTATCAGTATTAACAATCATACCCATATTGGAGCAAAAATCCTTGAGGATTCTTAGTTGGTTTTCAAGTTCATGGGGACTGCTTGCCATAAGAACGACATCATCAGCATAAAGAAGAATATTAATGACTATACTAGTGAGAGTAGGGACGACACAACCTGTTTTTTCCAAACAATCTTCTAACTTGTCAATGTATATGCCAAAAAGGGTAGGGGACAAGGGACAACCTTGTTTGACTCTGATATTGCAAGTAATCTCTTTTGACCGGCCCTAAGTGTTTTTAAACTTAGCAATAACATTCACATACATCCTTATTGCAACAACCCTCAACTCGAGAGGAACTGTTATCTCTTCCAACCTATTCCAAAGTTTTTTCCTAGGAACCACGTCAAAAGCTTTTCTAAAGTCAACAAAACAACACAAAAGATTGGTTTTAGTATTGCGGAACTCCTCTGCAATGATCCTAAAGGTAACAAGATGGTCCATAGTTGAATGATATCTCCTAAACCCGGCGTGGCCTTAGCTCTTTTACTATGACTTTCTAGTCAAAGGCTAATCTTCTTTTCCAAAATAATTCCATAAAAATTGACTAATTGATATTGTGATATTGTAAATATTTAATAATAATAATAATAATCTAATTTTATTAGAGTCTATGAAAGTGAAAATTAATTAAAAATATATATCTATATATTGAAACATGAATCTTTTTATTTAATTTCATATTTTAATAAAATATTCAATCTATTTATTTCTCATATTTTAATTATTTTTTAATTGTTCTAATTATTGATTCAATAAACTGAAATATTCATGATATAAATATAATTATAAAAACACAACTTATTTGTAAGAATATAATCCATACAAAATTGAATTAATTAAGATTTATAATTTATTAATTAAACCTAAACCATTTTCCAAAATATAATCATTTTAAATATAATATAATTAACTACATATATAACAATTATTCATATAAACTTATTTGTAAAAATATAATCCATACAAATTGAATTAATTAGTGTTCAACTAGTAAGTGTAAGGAGGAATCAGAGTTTGGTCCCGTAAACGGAACGGAAAGGGCAGGCTTGGTGTTGACGAAGAAAGGAAACGCACAGGGGAATAAACAAAGAACTGAGGAGAGCCGGATGAATAGGGGAAAGAAGAAAGATTTTGTTAAACCTAAACCATTTTCCAAAATATAATCATTTTAAATATAATATAATTAACTACTTATATATTATAATTAACTACCTATATAACAATTATTAGTTGCAATAAATTTGACTTTGACCCTTTCTCAATTCTTCATATAAAGAGATTTACAATAACTTTGACCCTTTCTTAATTCTTCATATAAAGAGAGTTACACTAACTTCAACTTTGACCCTTTCTCAAAAGCTTGCATAGCCTTAAAACATATTTCAATGTATAATAAATTTGACTTTGACCCTTTCTCAATTCTTCATATAAAGAGAGTTACAATAACTTTGACCCTTTCTTAATTCTTCATATAAAGAGAGTTACAATAACTTTAACTTTGACCCTTTCTCAAAAGCTTGCATAGCCTTAAAACATATTTCAATGTATATTAACAAGTTAGCCTTAAAACATATTTCAATGTATATTAACAAGTTTGTATATGAAAAACACGTAAATATTTACCAATCAAAACTTATATATATAAAACATTTTATTTAATTTAATAAAAACATATTTCAATGTATATTAACAAATTTGTATATGAAAAACAAGTAAATATTTACCAATCAAAACTTATATATATAACATTTTATTTAATTTAATAAAATTAATATTTAGAGAATTCTAGAAAAAGATAAAAGTAAATTTAAAAGAATTTTATAATTTATAGTTTCAAAATTAAAGAAAATACGTCCTATCCTATCTTTCAAGTTTTAGCTAAGCCATTGAAAAATCATGGAAGAAACTATTTTGTAGAATAAGAATACTATAAATGTGGTGTGATAAAGAGTTAGAGGAAAAAATAAAATTAAAGTATTATAAAAAGGCAATCAACCCCAATCTAGAAGATCAAAATTATCTCCTTGTTTTGACAAGTGTAAAAAAAAAAGAATAGCATTGCTAAAATAAGAACAATTTCTCATGAACTCCATAGTGAAATTGAACATTGCTCCATTTCTAAAACACCATGAGATGAAATAGTGTATCATCTTTGTGACACTAAGAAAGTTTACCCTCTTAAAATTCATAGACCAATTCCGTTATTCTTCATCATCATAATATACTAAATTATTTTATTTTACAATATAATTTAAATATATAAATAATATAATATAATAATTTATCAATAAAATTTTAATCTTTGAAATTTTACGTCACCTTAAAACATCCTTCACATCCTTCAAAACTAAAATTTTTTCTAACTTTAATATTTTGCATCGTAAATTTATTTAATTCCCTTTCATTTTCCGTGTAACTTTAATATTTTGCATTATAAATTTATTTCATTTCCTTTCTTACTTAAAAATATAGCTAATATTTCTTTTATAAAATATTATAAATATTACATATAAATTTATTTAATTCCCTTTTATTAATAAAATATATATAATATTTCTTTAATTTATATTCCCTTTTATTAACGAAATATATATAATATCGTCATACATATTAATGAGGGTTTTTTTTTTATCATTAATAAAATATATATAATATTTCTTTAATTTATATTCCCTTTTATTAACGAAATATATATAATATCGTCATACATATTAATGAGGTTTTTTTTTTTTTTATCATAGAAGTTATAAACAACCAAAAGGCATAACCTATCATGATAAAAAAAGTTTAATCAAATTAGAATATGGAATTCTAACTTTATTTAATTTTCTTTAAGAAAAAATTGATAAATATTATACATTTTATTTAAATTAATCAAATTAAAGTTTTCCTTCTAATGTGATATTATATCATAAATTTATTTAATTCTTTCTTATTAATTAAATAAAATTAAAATTTTCCTTCTACCTATGATATTGTATCATAAATTTATTTAATTCTTTTTTATTAAAATATTCAATATTTATGCATTTTCTTCTATTTTAATATTAGATTGTGTTTTTTTAACTTTAATATTACACCATAAATATATTTAATTTTGGCAACTTAATGAGTTTTTTTTTCCTACAGAGGAGGAGATCTACTCTGTGGAAAATTATGATGATGTGGTGGACTATTCGCCCGAGCTAGGAGAATTGATGCCTTGGTTGGGGACAGTTGGCAGCCCCATACACCCTCTATCGGTCCAGTTGGAGGAGGAATTATCGTCAGTAATGCATGTAAACTTCTTTTTTTCTCAGTTTTCAAGGGTTTTTGGCTATTATCACGGGCAAGATCTAGAAGCCTTATCCTGGCTCGACGGAGCTGCGGTTTCAGGGGTCGAGACGTTGCTGACTAGCTCCACTATTTCACTTCCTAGCTCAATCGCTTGGTGTGGTTCGTATACACAGACTACTGAAGTCCCTTTTTCCCCCATACTGTGTGGTTTTTCTCCCGCTTCGGCCTCGACAAACCTTTATTGGTCGTTCCCAAATCCATCGGTGTCGATGTGCTCTCCTACCCTTCAGAGAGAACAAGGGTTTACCCAAGCGACACTCCTAGCTAAAGGATCAATAGATTCAACCCTAGGTCTTGAAAACTGGGTTTCTCTTAATCATGGTTCGGCTCCGGATCTGTTCTACCTTTATGCGGAGCAAGCATACTTCTTAGACCATCCAGAAGAGTTTGTGGAGGGGTTTATTACAACAAATTTACGACGCTCAAACTCTAGCGAGTGGGTCACAATTTTTGGTGGGGAGTCTGGAAACAACACTCGGCTAACTCAAAATCGAGGTCTTACGGGAGCTTCTGAGACAAGGCATAGGAAACGGAATAAGTGTGTTGGATCTTACAAGGCAAACCTTAATTTTACTCTCCGTGATGATCTAACCCTCTTAGGTGTGGCAGGAATGGCAGATAAAACCCTGGTAGGGAATGATTATGGCCGCCAATTTAGTGAGAAGTCGCTAAAAGCTTGGGCTGCGACAAATTGGGATGTGACCTACAACCCTCCCCCCAAAATCAATCGCATGTCTAGAGGTTGGTTCATGCTTGTTTTTTCAAAAAAATCACAAGCAACGTCGGTACTTCAAAAAAGTTGGTTCATCGACTCCTCTTTGATCTTATTGAAGCTTTGGAACCCTACCTTCGATGCTGCAAGCGAGAGATTGGACTCCATACCAATATGGGTTCAATGGTTGGGCCTTCCCCCTCATCTTTGGAATGAAAAATGCTTTCAAGCAATTGGGAATTTTCTAGGGGAATTCTTAGTTGCAGATATGGGTTTCATTGAATCTAGGGAGATGTCGATCGCAAGGATTTTGGTTCTATTAAACATCAGAGAAGGGCTTAAGGAATTCCTTAACTTGACGGATTTGGGAAGGACTAGGGTCCAAATCCTTGATTATGAAGGAGTACCTTTCCGTTGCAGGAGGTGCCACGAGTATGGGCAAATTGTTAAGGATTGTAAATCCACTATGAAGGAGCACAGGAATAATCGGTCTAACTCAGAATTCAGAGCGGATGGGGGGCTCCCGGATTCTGTGGGAGCCAACTCTCTATCGTTGGGGTCGACATCAGGAGGTACTACTCGATGTGAACTAGTAGCGTCGTGGATAGTAGAAGCGAAGGTATCGAAAATACAGGAGGGAGACTGATCCGAAATCGGATTCAGAAGGCTGTCAGGGCATGAAAAATGCTCAAAAATGAAAGTGCTCGGAATCCGACGAAACCAACACCATTGCGTCCATCTCGTCTTCCTGATTCTGGTGGTATAATTTTTATGTCAAACGGAGTCCGTATGAAGAAGATATATCGCATTCTGTCCGCCGAGCCAAACAGGCAAAATTTTGGGATGCTGACTGTACATGTTCGTACAGTCCGTACAGGACACGTGGCAGGTCCGTACAGGGACACGTGGCAGGTCCGTACGACGACACGTGGCAGGTCCGTACAGGGACACATGGCAGGTTCCGTACAGGACACGTGGCAGCACCGGAAGGCGACACGTGTCAGGCAGATTTGGCACTTTTGGCACATGGTTGGACCAATCCGAAGGTGACACGTGTCACCACTGGAAGGGTGACACGTGGCACGAATGACGTCAACGGATGACGTGGCTCGAGTGACGTGGCAGTTGACGGAGCGTACGGTAGGATGACGTGTCATGATGACAGAGCGTACGGAAACGACGCGTGGCAGGTGACTAGACGTACGGAAGTGACGCGTGGCAAGCAGCGTGACGGTACGGCAGTTGACGTGGTCCAATCAATGACTGACATGTGGCGTGTTCTGGTTGGTAAAAAAAGGTGCCACGTGGCCCAGTCAAGGGCTGCCACGTGGCACCCCGTCATTGGTTTAAAGGTTTATGTGTAAAATTTCGTTATGGCTCGGACGAGATTCGAACCGGCGACCTTCTCTCCGGCTAAGGACTGACGAAACTGCGCTAGCCAGCCCGTCAGCGGTTGGTACTTGTTTTGTAAGTGGCAAACAATGTATTTAAGTTTGTTTGTGTTATTATTTGGCGGGGGGTCGGGCTGGGGCTTGGCCCCGACCCACGGTTTTGCGTCGTTCCACATATGACCACTTTGTTAAAATGGAGCGTGGGAATTCGGCGCGGGGGTTTATAACGTTTAACCCCCGGTTCCATGTGTGTTATGTGACCGGAGCACGAACGGAGGGGAGCGCGGGGTTTAAACATGGTTGATTTTACCCGCGGTTTATTTCACATAAACATTGTTAAAATGTTGCGGTTTAACATATGTTAATGCCACGGTTATGTGTGGTTACGACGGTTACAATGGAACCGTTAATGTAATATGCGCGCGGGTAATTTAAAATGTTAGCGTTTTTAAAGTTTGGTTATATGTTGTTAAAACAGTTATGGTAATAGGTTAAGCCCACGGTTATGAACCGTTGCTATGCGACCAGAGCTAGCACAAATGGGGTGGCCCGCGCTATAGCGCGTGGCCACATGGAGCCTATACGACCGTGCAAAAAGGGGCACGCCCAGCCTTGGGGGGCTAAAAGCCCGTTTTCAAACTAACATATAGTTTAAAAGTGGGTTTCATAACCACTTTATGAATTATTCATGTAATTAAACCAATTTTTAATGTAATTGGGAGTTATTGGGCTTTTTTAGAGCCTAATTCTGGGGAGGAAGTTGGAGATTGAAATCAACTTTCCCAACTATTTAACCAAGGCCATGTTGAGGCCATTTGGTCAGATTTTGAAGATTTGAAGAGCTTTTGGACGGTTTTGGAGAGCAGAGATGCTGAGGCAAAGCCAGGTCTAAGCCAGTTTGAGGCAAGGAAGCTGTTGAGGTAGAAATGTTGTCGGACGATTTCTGAGAGCTCGGGACATCCATTTCAGGTGCCGTAAGTTGTGCAAGATTCTGGAGATCATGGCGAACAAGACCAGATCAGTCTAGAAGCCAATCGGCAATGTAAAGATGTACTAATAAGCTTTTGAAAAGAAATCAAGAAGCCTCCCTCACAGAGAAAAGGCCCGAAGACGTAGGCAAAGTTGCCGAACTCCGTTATAAAACTTGTGCATTATGGTTTTGATGTTTTTCATTACATTTCAGATCTGAAAATATGTTAATGGTTGTATAATTCATTTGCTTTTCTCACTCTTTCATTAAGTTTCCCAATGGTCATTTAATGCATGCGAATAAAACTCAACCATAGTCATTTCGAAAAATCCTGACGGATCAGAGACTCATTGGCATTAGTCCCAACTGTGAGAGATGCGTCGGTTACAAAAGTCTACTCGGAGGTTGTTCCACAGTTTTTGCTCGACAACCTTTTGGGTATGCATCTTACTATTTCCTGACCAGTGAATGGTTCTTTTAAAGATTTTAATTTTGCATTGATGGATGGTGGTCTTTCCCCCCAGAATCTTCCCTCCACAATCCTTTCGGCCATAATCCGTCCTCCCAAGCCCCCGAAATCGTCTCTTCAGTCTTTGCCCAGCGTTGCTATCAGATTGGGCTCCCCGCCTGGATCCCCGATATCCCGATCCCCTGAGGATTCTTCTTCCGAGGAGTCTGAGGATTCAATCATTCGGTATCAACTCTGTATCAGAACAGTCTTCTTCCCCTTTTTAGACCACAAAGGACTGGGTCCAAATCCAAAGATACAGAAAACCAAAAAGGGACGAGGTAGAAACTCTCATCTCTAAAAGGCACAATCATGAGCATTGGCCGACATTTCCTCCGGGCGACAAAAGTCGATTGTAAGGGCGCTTAGAGCAGCGAAAACCCTGGTAGGGGTTCCCCCATGAAACTTCTTACTTTCAATTGTAGGGGTTTGGCGAGTCCCCCAAAAAAATCCGTACTAAAGAGGTTAGTGTTGTTAAACCAACCAGATATTGTTCTATTACAAGAAACTCTAGCAGATGAAGACACGACCACCAAACTTCTATCTACCCTCTTCCCGGGCAGGTCTTTTCTGGGACTGGATGCCAGAGGTAGGTAAGGTGGCTTAGTCATTGGATGGAGAGCTAGAAGTATCAAACTTTTAAACTCCTGGGCATTTGAATTCGATATAGGGGGAGATTTTTTGGTGGAAAGTATTGGAAAAGAGTTTAGAATAATTAATGTCTATGGACCCTGTTGATCGCCTATTCAGCTAGGGGTCAACTCATGTGCCATGAAGATGCATCATCAGATGCACATTTGATGAAGACAGTTTTGGTTCTACTTGGGTATTTGATGCCCCAGCACAAAATTTTGTAAACGAAATTTCCGCACCCCTGCGTGGGTTAATAATGTAATGAGTCTGCATGAGGCATAGTTAGGTCAGGTAACTTTGGATTTTTTCATTGGGGGAGTCCCTTTCACCGAGGGTTTTTTATCCTCAGGTTGTCAACCGAGCTCTCGGGCCTGGCTGACTTCCCTTGAGTTTTTCCCTCCACACATGCAATAACTTCCTCCAAAGTGGTGAACGGCGTCCTGGTGATCTCGTCCTTTGGTATCTATTGTTTAGGAATGTTGTAAATGACCATGCTAGACAGTGTAGAAAGTATCGCGGAATTTCGTCGAGTCTAGATAGGTTTTTTTTAATTAATTAAATTTTTTAATTTAATTAATTAATTATTTTTTGAGCTATTATTGTAAAAAACTCGGTCATGGGGTTTTTGATAGGGGTATTTGTGCTCAAAAGAAATGGAATAGCACCCCCTACACCCATAGACCAAGTTTCAGCTCAGTCGGACAAGTTTTACTATGTCTTTGTCCACTCAAAGTCAGAGTCAGTCAAAACAACAATTTTAATTGCTAAAGTGACATTGTCAGAATGTCAAAATTTTGTAATTATTGAGTTAATGAGTTAGTGGTAAGGTGGCAATGAGCAAGTTAGACCCCCCTAACCTACCCAAACCCATCCTAACCACTTAACAACCTAATCTACACACTTAACTTACATCTTCACTCAT
>ML779335.1:158619-183504 GCA_009831015.1 Picea engelmannii
CTTATACAACTCTGATTATCACAATATATTATGGTCGATTCTGGAATCTGATCAAATAAATCGGAGATTAACTTCCTTAGCCATATTGCTTCTGTGCATGCTTCACATACTGCCATATACTCTGCTTTTGTTGTGCTGAGTGCGGCAGACTTCTGTTTCCTGCTGCCCCAAGATGTCATAGCGGAGCCCAAGCTGAAACACATACCTGAAGTGCTCTTTCTGTCTTCTGCACTTCCTGCCCAATCAGAGTCTATGAATCCATGAAGTTGGATATCACTGGATGTGGTATATCTCAAGCCATAGTTTATTGTCCCACAAATATATCTTAGGACATGCTTTGCAGCTATCCAATGCTCTTGTCTAGGTTCCACCTGGAACTGACTTAATGTATTTACAGCAAAGCAAATATCTGGTTGAGTATTTACCAAATACATCAATGATCCAATTAGTTGTCGATATAGAGATGGATCTACTCGATCTGAATCTGGGACTTTCACTTTTCTTATATCCGCATTCATAGGAGTGTCCATGGACTTATAGTCCATCATTCCAAACTTCTAAAGGATCTTTATTGCGTACTTTCCTTGTCCAAGGAATACTTCACCACGCTTCTGCCATACTTCTAGTCCCAAGTAATAATGCATGAGTCCTGGATCTTTCATATCAAATTCAGAAGCTAATTCCTTCTTGCACTGGATAATGAGAGATTCTTCACCTATTATGAATAGATTGTCCACATATAATAGTAGAATCTCAGGTGCATTATCCACGACTTTGTAATAAAGGTTTGGATTTGCATGACTCTTGGAGAAACCAAGTCTTGTTAGATAGTTGTCCATTCTAGGATACCAAGCCCTTGGAGCTTGCTTGAGTCCATATAGAGCTTTCTTCAATCTGCAAACGTGAGTGTCTCTGGAATGTACCTCAAACACTTGAGGTTGTTCAATATATATTTCTTCTTCAATTGTTCCATTCAGAAAAGTTGTCTTTACATCCATCTGATGTAGATTCCATCCCATGGAAAAGGCAAGAGATATGATAGCTCTGATGGAGGTATACCTAGCCACCGGAGCAAATGTTTCGTCATAATCTTCTCCCTCCTTCTGGGAGAACCCTCTGGCCACGAATCTTGCCTTGTATTTATCCATGCTTCCATCTGTTGCATGTTTGATCTTGTATACCCATTTTGAGGTTACCACGGATTTTTCCTTAGGTCTAGGTACAATTTCCCATACCTCATTTTTCATAATGGATTGATGCTCTTCCATCATAGCTTCTTTCCATTGTCCCTTTTGAACTGCTTCTTCAAATGTGGTAGGTTCTTCATCTAGAAGCTTCGTCATGTATGTTGCATAACTTGAGAATCTTTTTGGTCTTTTACTCTTCTTGGATGTTCCTTCTGGAACCTTGAGTCTTTCTGCGTATTGTAATGTAGCTTCAAGCCAAGCTGGTCGTTTCTTGGTCTTCGGTACGATATCTGAATCAGTGTTTTCACATGGCTCCATAGGATGATCAGGTTGATCCTTTTCGTCATTTTCGTTTTCTGTGTTTTCTTCATTAGGTTCTTCAATGGATTTCCTGAAGGCAATCCTTTCATTGAACGTTACGTCTCTGCTAACTTCGATCTTGTGTTGTTCTGGAATATATACTCTATAGGCCTTGGATGAATCACTGTATCCCATGAATATTCCCTTCTTTCCTGAGGGTTCTAGTTTATTCCTTTTTTCCTTGGGAATATGAGAGTAAACTGGACATCCAAATATTCTTAGGTTTTCCACGTTAGGTTTCTTACCTGAGAAGGCTTCCTCTGGTGTCATGTCCTTCAATATACGATGAGGACTTTTGTTCTGCACATATATTGTCGTCATTCCTGCTTCTCCCCATAAGAACATGGATAGACCTTGATCATTCAATAAGGCTTTTACGGTTTCTTCGATAGATCTATTCTTTCTTTCTACTACACCATTTTGTTGAGGATTATGAGGAACGGTCAGCTCCCTCCTAATCCCTGTCGATTTGCAGAATGCAACGAACTCCTTCGAGGTGTATTCTCCTCCATTATCTGTTCTTAATGTCTTGATCTTCTTGTTCGTGAGGTTTTCTATTTCTGCATTGAATTCTTGGAACTTGTTGAATACTTCGTCTTTTGTCTTTAGTAGGTATAGCCACGTCTTTCTTGAATAGTCATCTATGAAAATTACGTAGTAAAGAGATCCTCCTAGAGATCTGACTGGCATTGGACCGCAAACATCTGAGTGTATTAGATCTAGGATCTCCTTAGATCTGTTGTTGCTGCTTGGGAATGGTTTCTTGATATTCTTCCCAAGGGCACATCCCTTACAGATTCCTTCATGTGTAGATTTCAATTCTGGTATTCCTTCAACCATTCTTCTGAGAAAAGGTAATGCTTGATAATTGATATGAGCATACCTTCTATGCCAAAGCTCATTAGGGTTGACTTCGTCATGTACAAGAGCTTCTTCATTTTGTTCTAGTAGTCTATACAGATTTCCTTCACGACTTCCAATAACCCTAGCATTCTCTATGTTGGAGTTCTTATGCCATGATAACACCTTTCCATCCAAGAAGGCTATTCTATTTCCTTTGTCTTCTAGACATGATATCGATACAAGATTCTTTTCTAAACCAGGTACATATAAAACATTGCTTAAGTGAACATGATTACCTGATTCCAACTTGACGGAGGCTTGTCCAAATCCTTCGACGGGGTAAGTGTTTTTGTCTCCAAGCTCCACTTTGTAGGATGTCTTCTTCTCATTTAGATTTGAGAGTCTGGCTTGATCTCCCGTCATATGCCTAGAAGCTCCACTATCGATTATCCACATGTCATCTTCAATCGTTCCAGTAAGTGCTGAGTAGTGTAAAAGGTTGATTGTTTCACACATGTCTTCAGTTGACTGGTAACTGGTCATGCCTTGATCCAAAACTTCAACTTCGTCATTTCTGTCTTCCGAGAGAGCCAAAAGGTGCGCTAAACTAGAGCACATCTGAATATCTTCTCCTTGAGCGAGATGCTCCATCACAAGGTGTCGGATCTGAGAATTAGGGTTTATGCAACTGCTTTTGCTAGTAACCCTAGCTGCAGTGTTTTGGAAGCTGCTCCTGCTAGTAACCTTAGCGGCAATTCCTCAATCGAGCTCAATATCTAGCGGTTATGTTTCCTTCCAGTGTTTTAGGTTGAATGAAGGAGGTGTGGGCCCATAACCTGTTAGAATATAGAAGATTGTGCTCGTTTTACCATTTACGATACCCTCGTCACAACACCATAGGCCAAAGCCACCCCCCGAGCACCTTGACCTTGACAGAGAAGAGAATCCTAGTAGCAATCCAATAGCCAAGAGAGGCTAATGCACCAAGCAAGAATAGAAACCAAGCTGATCATATATTCCCTCCCAGAAGTTGGCGCACACTTTCCCAAAGACTTGCGCACAAAACTGCCATTGCACCTGCGCAGATCTAGCTCTCTCTGCAACTGCTGAGATGTGAATAATGAGAACTGGCGCCCTGTATTTATAGTAGTCTGGGCAAGCTTACTGGGGCCGACTTCTCCACCTAGGTACTAATAAATTCATATTAAATATATTTCTGCAGCCGACAATTTGTCCAGGTTTTCCTTCACTTCTTTGCTTCCTTCCGGAGTATTATAATCTCATCATAGGTCACAATAGAACCTCCCGAAGCTACCATAATATTAACAAGGGTCGAGGAGGCTCATATTACAAAAAGGTTGGATCGTTTTTTGATCTTTGAACGCTTAGTGATGCTTCCTTTCCAATTTCGGCAATGGATTGGTAGTGGAGGCGAATCAAATCATTCGCCAGTTTGTTTTGAAATGGAAGGAGGTCCCAAAAAGCCAGCAGCCCCTTTTAAATTCAACTCCTCTTGGTTGAAAGATGAGAGTTTTCAGCAGTTGGTCAAGTCAAATTGGACTAACATAAGGGATACAAAAGGAACTCCGACAAGTATTCAATTTGTGACAAACCTTAACAAAATAAAAAAGTTGGCTATCCCTTGGGAAAAAACAAAACAGAAAGCAGAGGATCGAGAACTCAGAAGTATTGAGGATCAACTTAAGCTTATACAAGAAGAATCAAAGACAGGGTTCATCACAGTTTTGGCTCGCGACAATCTGAAAAGGCTTGAAGCCAGGAATAGAGTATTGCTGGCGGAACAAGAGGAAACATGGAGACTAAAAAGCAGAGTTGTCTGGCTAGAGAACAAAGATGAAAATACAAAAAAATTCCAATCCTATGCAAAATGGAGAGCAGAAAACACTATATGGAGTTTAAAGGACCAGGAGGGCAGATATATTACTTCTTTTGAAGGTCTAGCAAACTTGGGAAAAAACCACTTTCATACCTTATTCAAAGCGGACATGAGTGTAAATATTGCAGAAATTATAAATGTGGCATTATACCTCCCAAGTTTCATGAATGAACAGGGGAATCAAGATTTATTTGTTGAAGTCTCATAAGCGGAGGTTAAAGATATTCTACTTAGTTTCCAGAAGGATAAAATCCCTGGTCCAGATGGATGGACAATAGAATTCTTCGGGGGGTTTCTTGATCTAATCAGACATATTTACTAAAAGTTATTGAGGAATCTCGTATCAATGGCAGAATCCATGGACCCTTCAATACTACGTTTTTATCCCTCATTCCTAAGGTAAATGATCCTCACTCTTTTGATGACTTCATGCCAATCTCGTTGGGCAATTGTATTTACAAAATTATTGCCAAAATCATAGCCTGTCAACTAAAGCCTTTTCTATCAAAGGCCATTTCCAAGGAACAATTCAAGTTTTTTGAAGGGCATCAGATACATGAAGCAATAGGGGTAGCCCAAGAAGGTCTACATAGCCTAAAGACTACAAGATCGAAGAGGGAAATCCTAAAGATTGATCTCTCAAAATCTTATGATAGAGTGAGTTGGGCTTATATCTGACTTCTCCTCACTCACCTTGGTTTTCAAGTCCCATTTATAAAATGGGTGATAGCATGCATTTCTTCGGTTTCCTTTGCAGTCCTTATCAATGGGGCAACCTCTCCCTTTTTCATCTCAGAAAGAGGTTTGCACCAACGTTGTCCCTTGTCCCCACTACTTTTTCTCCTGGTGGCCGAAGGACTGAGTAAAGCTATAGACTCGGCAACCAAGGCAGGGAATTTCCAAGGAATTCAAGCTGCACCAGGGATGAGGATCACTCATCTCTTATTTGTGGACAATGTCCTCATTTTTTGCAATGGGCAAATTGGAGATGCAGAAATTCTAGATGACATTTTATCTTTGTTCCGACTAGCCACAGGGATGATAATAAATGCCCAAAAATCAACCATCACTACCTTTGAAATGGATGGAAATGAAATGGCAGTATATCAGAGGTTTTTTCCCTTCAATTTTCAGGATATCTCAGAAGGGATAAAATACTTGGGTCTTCAGTTCAAGCCGAACAATTATAGGAAAGAAGATTGGAAATGGTTGATAACAAAAATAGAGAAAAGATTAACTGGATTGAGCTTTAGATGGTTATCTAGAGCAGGTAGACTCACTCTGACCAAATCCGTTCTGGAAGCCATACCAATATATTGGTTTTCGCTAGCATGGATTCCCAAAGGGGTGCTAGAAAAAATCAGAAGGATCTGTGCTTGGTTCATTTGGTCTGGGTCTGGAGATAAGTACACACAACCATGGGCAAAGTGGGAAAGTATAGCATTTCCAAAAGCGTTAGGAGATTGGGGGCTCAAAAAAAATTTCATGTTTTCCAAGGCCCTTGCAGCAAAGGCTTGTTGGAGGCTTATTTGAGTTTCCAGTCTATGGTCCCTTGTAGTCTCTTAAAAATACATCTCCCCAGTTTCAGTAAAAGATTGGATCAGAACCCCAAACAAATATGCAACAAATAGTTCGATTATCTGGAAACCGATGATTTCCTCATTCTCAGTGGTCGGGGACAGTTTTGCTTGGAGGGTGGACAAAGGAAATAATCTTCGTATTGGCACAGATCCTTGGCCAGGGTGTGGGCATTCTCATATTCTTCCAGAGGACCTAATTAACCATCTTCATACGAAAGGTATCTTCTACCTCTCTCAACTAGTTGATCCTCATACAACAAATCTATGAAATCAAGGATGGAAAAGTGCTATCGTGCTAGGATTAAATGGGATATATGCAGATCTTATGAGAAGCTATATAGTAGTACTCAGAAGAGGACATACAAGACTCACAGATAGGGAAGATGAATTAGTTTGGAAAAAATATCACATAGGTTCCTATACTCCAAAAGCAGGATACATAGCATTGAATATAGACCCATTACAACAAAATCCCAGATGGTGGTGGAAGGGCATTTGGAAGATGAAATGCCCTCAAAAAGCCAAAATCTATATGTGGGCAGCATTAAACAATCGAATCCCAACTTGGAACATCCTGAATAGGCGTAAGATAGAAGGTCACGGGAGATGCGCTCTTTGTAAAAGTGCAAATGAATCCATTTTTCATATACTCATCACATGTCCTTTCACCATGAAAGTATGGACACAAACTTCCTTAAGCCTCAGGCAGAACTTCATATGGAATGGAGATTCTTTGGAGCTGGCCTGGAAGAACTAGTCCTGTGACCCAAGAAATAAGGAGATAAAATCTCTACCTCTCTTAATAAGTTGGGGAATCTGCCTAGCAAGGAATGCATAATTTTTTAAGGAAAAAACATTTATTCCAGAAATAATTGTAGTACAAAGCCTATCAATCCTGTCTCACTTTCCTCAGTCCAAAGATGCACCAGCTTTATGGGTAAGACAACAAGAGGACATAGATTCATCAAAACCTCGGGCCTTTTTTTATGGAGCCTCTCAGAACTCAAACTGTGGAGGAGGACTTGTTCTACATCTTTTAGACAATCATTGCTTCCATTTAACTATGTTGAACTAATGGCGTTGAAGCTTTTACTTCTTTTCACTAAAGAAAAAGAAATACAACAAATACAAATTTTTGGGGACTCTATGAATGTCATTAATTGGATAAGAAAACATCAAACTTGTCACAATATATTTCTTTGTCCTATACTGAAGGAAATTTTTCGTTTGTTGGATACTTTTGATACTTTGGTTATCTCTCATGTATACAGGGACAGGTACATGGTAGCAGATTCATTTTCCAAAGAGGAACTGTTGCTCTCCCTGAGTCAATGGCACATAACTTAAACAAAAGGGAAAGACACAAATGTCTTTTATCATCGGCCTTTTATAGAAGACCAAGGTCATTTGCAAGATTGAAGACAGATTGGAAGACTAAATTCTTTTTTCAAAAAGTTTTGACCAGCGTTGTTTCTCTCTTAATCGACCTCTACATGGATATTTCTCTCTATTTTATGCACAATACTTCACTCCAAAAAGTTTATCATCAACATGACAGTGGATTGACATTATGAACAGATTTTGGACACCATCTGAGGGTAACCAGAAACCACAAAGGTTCTGATTGTCAGATTAACTATGTATATAAAGGGCTCTTATTATGTAGATAGTATCTTTCCACCTTGCTCTGGGTGAGATTTTTGTAATTTTCGATGGTAAACAGGGCAATGTGGGCTCTCAACAACCAAATATTTTCTTTATCCTTACACACACTTTTTATCTGTCGTGCTCCGGGAGCACCTACAAAATGTAATTTTTTCTCTTACAAGAAATAAAATTAAGCTTTTTTCCAAGAAATTTTTTTTGGCAACCTAATTAATTTTTTTTTACTAAAATATTAAGATAAAATTTAATAAATATTATACATTTTATTTAAATTAATCAAATTAAAATTTTCCTTCTAACTTTGATATTATATCATAAATTTATTTAATTCTTTCTTATTAAAATATTCAAATTAAAATTTTCCTTCTAACTTTCATACTATACCATAAATTTATTTAATTCTTTCTTACATATTTACATTTATATGTGGATTTGAAATATATTTTTTAATATTAGATTGTTTTTTTAAACTTTCATATTACATCATAATTTTTTTTTAATTAAAATATTTATTTTATAGATAGAGACAATTAAGTATAAAGAAAATTTGTTATCTTCTTTACTCAACTTCAAATTCCACTTTATGATTTTACTTTTAATAAATTGATTGTTGATGAATTATATAATTTTTTTTCGAGTTGTTGAGTTAACTTTCTTGAGTTATTGAGTTAACCTTGTATTCTAAAGAATTTAGGATTTAATTTAGGTGTAAGACAGTGGATGATGGAGTATGTTGTTAAGGCACTCTGTGATGTTAAAGTCACCAGTTCGAAACCTGCGAGAACAAAAATCCAACCATGTTAAAGGTTGGTGTGGCTCAGGCCGGGTGCGATTCCGAAATAATTGGTGCGATTCCGAAATAATTTTGAAAGCTTAGATGCCCTTGAATCACAATTTCTCAACCACAAACTAGTCCAATAATAAACTATCAAACAAAAAAAATTACAATATTTTTCTAATTATTATAATTATATTACCATGTTAAAATACATAATAACTAAAATATTTTTCGAAATTTAAATTAATAAAAAAATCAATTCAATTTTTACTATAAAATATTATTTATTAATAACTAAATGTTTGTTTTTATAATTTATTATTGAAATATAGTTCTTATTCTTACTATAATTTTTTGAGATCTAATTTTATTTAATAATTAATTTATTATATTATATGTATTATTTAAGTCGTCATATTTAGAAGAGAGCCGCCCTATCAAACTCAAAATACCAATCAACATTGAGCCAATAATTTATTAACAAAGGCCATCAACATTGAGTCACTTGTGAGAAGGAAATCCACTATTGAAACAATGAATCAAATTCGTTATTTGCAAAGAAATAATCGACACAAGCATAACTTCAATTCGTTATTTGCAAAGAAATAATCGACACACAAGCATAACTACTTCCAACAGTTTGAGGTAAATTTGTATTATCATGTTTGACTATTTTATGGGTAATCTACTACAATATAAAAAAAATTCAAATAAAAGAGGAAAGATATACATATTATTTTATAATAATAATATTAATAATAGTCATTTATTTTTAAACCAAATTATTGTATGAAACTCTTTTGTATTATCATGTTTGACTATTTTATGGGTAATCTACTACAATATAAAAAAATCAAATAAAAGAGGAAAGATATACATATTATTTTATAATAATAATATTAATAATAGTCATTTATTTTTAAACCAAATTATCGTATGAAACTCTTTTGTTTATCAAAAATCTATAAACTTAACAATTTAACTGTTAAAATTTACCTTCCATTTGAATATATATATATATATATATATATATATATATATATATATATAATTTATTATTTAAAAAAAAAAGACTAAGAAGATAAAATCTCTTTAATATTTTTTTGAAAAAATTTCAAATCCAAAAATAGAAATCTATCCCTTTAAGATTATATATATAATTTTTTTCCTAGGAATATGTTCAGACTTTAATAAGTATATAAGAGACCGGGTGTTTAATGATAAACCGAATTAAACAAAAAAAAATGTGGAGTGAAGTTACTTGAAAAGGGGTCATTTATTATAATATGCTAAATGTAATGTAATGGTAATCAATGATAAGGGGTCATTTATTATAATATGCTAAATGTTTTATGTTTTGTTCTTATTGTAGCATAACTCAATGATAAGGGGTAATAAGTATGTGATAAGGGCTCATTTATTATAATATGCTAAATGTAATGTTAATTAATGATAAGGGGTCATTTATTATAATATGCTAAATGTAAATGTAATTATTGAGCAAGTTGATTCTATTTTGCCTCCTGAGTCTTCGGCTTCCTTACCAGACCATCCTATTGATCCTCCTTTACCGACAACTACCCAGCCAATTGCTTCTGAGCCTTCTCCACCTTTCGTCCCCAACACTACGCACCCCTTACCTTATCCTGCAAGGATTTCTGAGACCGATCCATTCACAGCATCAGATGTTTCTCAAGATCCTATCTCCATCGCTGGCTACACTGAACCATCCCAATCGGAAACCCAACTTGATGCCTTGATTCTGGATTCTACCCCTGTTCCCTCTCTTCCTTTTGAGTCAATCCCTATTCACACCTATCTTGGGATTAATCTTGTTCAAACTACCTGTAGTCGCTCTGATCGACCCTCTTCCTCATGAGTTAATCCTTCTCCAGAGATGGATCCTACCTGGTCAAGAGGTGTTGGGTTGGAGCTCTCACCTTTAAAAACTCGCAGTGCACGAAAGAAGACATTGACTGGTTCGACGTCAGTTGTTTCTACCATTCCTGTTCCATCACAAGGGGCGCTTAGAGGTTTAAAAGCCCTTGCTAGAGGGAAATCATGATCCTTTTATCCTTCAATATCAGAGGGGTCGGAGGACCCCTGAAACAAGCCTCCATGCGAAGACTCCTTGATCAGACTCATTCGTCAATCATCTTTCTTCAAGAAACTCTGGTGACCGCTTCAGTGGCCAGGGAATTCATGCATCTTTTACGTCCGAGTTGGCTGTCCTGCGCGGCAAGTTCTGTGGGAACTTCGGGAGGCCTACTGGCCTCTTGGGACCCTACTTTTTTCAACCTTTCTCCGATGCTCAGTCCAGGAGGAATTTTGCTTTCCGGGATTAGCCTTGAACTTAACAGACCTATCAATTTGCTTAATGTTTACGGCCCATGCGCTGACCGCAAAGTTTTCTGGCAGCGACTTGATGACCTGGGCTTACTGGCGGCAGAGAACCTCATTCTCGTTGGTGATCTCAACTTAATTACCAGTCCTTTTGAAATGTGGGGAGATAAGGCGTCGACCGATCCACTTTCAAGCTTTTTCAAACAATTATTCTATAAAAATGCTTTGATTGACTTGAAACCGCCAGAGCTTCTGCCGACTTGGAGAAACGAACGACAAGGGACAGCAAGTATTTCCAAAAGACTCGACCGTTTTCTAGTTGTTGAGAGTCTACTCTTACCTTCCTACAGTAGCCGCGCTTGGGTTAATCTACCCTTCCTGTCTGATCATATGCCGATCTGTTTACAATTAGGGGAAAGCCGTGTTGGAGCGGGTCAACCCTTCAAATTCAATTCGCTTTGGCTGAGGGAAACTTCTTTTAATAATCTGGTTACTTCGGTTTGGAAGGATTGTTCTCTCATAGTGCCTGGAGACGCCCAAGGGAATTTGTACAGAAAACTCACAAGTTTAAAATCTCACACTATACATTGGCTAAAGGATAAAAAGGACCGGGAACAAGTCGAGCTTAACAACATTGACCTTAAGCTGGAGGTTCTTCTAAGACAAAAGCTTCAGAATACTAGCAGCGAGGATCTAGGCTACAAGATTTGTTGTCTAGAGGAAGTCCAAAACAAACATCTTCAGGATGAGGAGGAAAGATGGCGCCTGAAAAGCATAATGCTTTGGTTGGCTGGAGGAGATAAAAATACACGTTTATTTCATCGAATAGCCTGCTCCCGCCGATCAAAAAAGCATCTCTGGGAGATCGAAGATGAAAACGGAATTCTACATCACACACAGGCAGATATCAAATCGGCAGCTTTCACTCATTTTAAAACTTTTTTTTCAAGCAACTCCAGCTCCTTCTTTAGCAACGCAGACAGCAACAGCCAGCCTCTTTTCAAGGATGGTTTCACCCGAGGAGGCTCATTCGTTAGAATCCCCCTGTACAAAGGAGGAACTATTTGATGTAATCAAAGGTTTTAAGAGGGACAAAAGCCCAAGTCCCGACGGCTGGTCGGTCAAACTTTTCCTACATTTTTTCGATCTAATGGGCCAGGACATTCTAGATGTCGTAGAAGACTCGAGAAGAAGAGGGAAAGTAAGTTCTCAACTAAATAAAACCTTTGTTGTTTTGATTCCAAAAGCCAATTTTCCCAGGCATTTCAAAGATTTCCGTCCTATTTCTCTCTACAACCTTTGTTACAAAATAATCTCAAAAATCATTGCCAGAAGACTTCGGCCCTTTCTCTCTCGAGCTCTTTCTGAAGAACAGCTTGGCTTCCTAAAAGGAAGACAGATTCTCGATGTCGTTGGCGTTGCACAAGAATGCATCCACAGCATTAAGACAAAAAAACTGAAAGCCATCCTTCTAAAGCTGGACCTAAAAAAGGCTTTCGATTGCATAAATTGGAACTTTCTGCATCTCATTCTTATCCAGAGCGGCTTCGGCACTATTACAACAAATTGGATTATGGGTTGTATCTCCTCGGCAACTCTTGCTATTCTGATCAATGGTGAAGCTACAAAGGCTTTTCACTGTGAGAGAGGGCTCCGACAGGGATGCTCACTCTCCCCTCTTCTTTTCATCTTGATCCTGGAAGGTCTCAGCATCTTACTCAAAAACAAACAAGCAGATGGGCTCTTGAAAGGTGTAAAAGTTGCAGGACTGACTCATATTCTCCATATCCTTTTTGCTGATGACGTGTTGATCTTGACAAATGCTAATTTTGTTGAATGGTCCATCATTCATTCTATCCTATCTTCCTTTTGTGATGTTTCAGGTTTAGAAATCAATGCCACTAAATCCGTCTTCTTGGTCTCGAATGCACAGGATTCTTTGAAACTTGAGTTAAAAGAGCTTTTTGGAATTGGTTTCCTCGAGCTAGTGGAGGGTTTTACCTATTTAGGATACTTCTTAAAGTCCTCCAGCTACACAAAAGAAGATTGGACTTGGCTAATTGACAAATTTGAAGGCAGAATATTCAACTAGCAGCACAGATTACTCTCCATGGGGGGAAGGTATATTCTGATAAAAGCGGTTCTGGAAAGCCTTCAGATTTATTGGATGGCTTTAGCACACGTCCCTGCCTCCGTTTTGAAGATGCTTCGTCAACTCATCTTTTCTTTCCTTTGGACTGGCAATAAGAAGAACAAAGGCTATCATCTCAGCAAATGGGAGGACTTATCTAAACCTAAGTTGATGGGAGGCTGGGGCCTAAAAAATCTGCCTCTCTTTCACAAGGCGCTTTCGGCTAACACCTTTTGGAGAATATTAACAAAACCGGGACTTTGGAGCAATGTAATCAAAGCAAAATATCTCCACCATCTTTCGGTCCACATTTGGATCAGATTCGCAGAGGTTCATCAATTAAAAGGCTCACAGTCTTGGAAAAATCTCTCTTCTACACTTCCGATCATTTTAAAATGGCTTTCGTGGAATCCTGGAAATGGTAGTTTGATAGAAGTTGGCGGCAATTGCTTTCTGGGTTTGGGCAGGAAAGTTATGCTTTCACCTTCCCTCCGTGCACACCTTCAAGAAAAGAGCCTTATCTACTTACACCAGGTCTACTGCCCGTCTAAAGGAGGCCCGCTAGGCGACTCTTGGTTGAAAGGATTGGATCTTCAGCTGGACTCGGAGTTCACGGTCGAATGGGATGACTACACTCAACTCCTTAAAGAATCTGGCGTGCGATTTCTACCTAAGCCAGACACCCTCATCTGGACGGGGGGCGACTGTTCCGACCAGCTCAATGCAAAGAACGTTTACCAAGCTTTGGCAGCTCTTAGCTGGAAGCCATTAAATTCCAACTGGAGACAGAGGATTTGGAGGGACGAATGTCCATTAAAGCTCAAACTATTCGCTTGGCTCCTGCTGAAAAACAAACTATTGTTTTGGGATAAATTGCAAGCCCGCGGCTGGGAGGGCCCGAACCGATGTCCCTTTGTAAACTTGACAGCGAATCTACTCTGCATGTGTTTATTCTCTGCCCTTTCACCCGAGCGATCTGGTCGTTTCTATCTTCGGCATTAAAATTCTCCATGCTCTGGACGGGTAACAGTGTGCTTGCCTGCTTTCAAAACTGGTTCTTTAACAACAACACGCTTTCTATGCTTCCGATCCACCTGTGTTGGCAAGTCTGGAAGACCAGAAACGCAGCAATTTTTAATGATAAGATGTCGTCACTCCAACGTGTCAACCCTCATGCTGGCTGAGGCGAACAAATTTGGCAAGACTATAAAGGCTAGGCCATCTGTCCGGCATTCTTTTAGCATTCCAATCGATAGGGCGGTGGTCTGGTTTGACGGGGCCTCTCAACAAGGAGGTGCGCTTTGTGGAGCTGGGGGGGAAATTGCTTTAAACCCCCACACTTGCATCCGCTAGACATTGAATTGCGTTCAGGGTTCTAACACGAAGGCAGAGCTTTTAGGTGCTTGGGCATCTCTAGTTCTGGCTAGCCGTCATACCGATGTTCTGTTACTCCTTGGAGACTCTAAGCTTACTATCGATTCGCTGAACGGACTTGCTGACTTCCAGGTGGCAGTCCTTGATTGCTGGAAAGAAAGAACCAAAGAAGCTACTCATCTATTTAGAAACTCTCCTTCAAGCACATTTTCAGAGAGGAAAACAGCGAGGCGGATTCCCTCTCTAAAAAAGCATTGCTCCTCCCATCGAGCCAAATCTGTTTTACAATTTGGGAGGATGGCAACGAAGGACCAGCCTACAAGATTAAGCTTTGATTAGGCACCTTCATATCTGAAAGTTGAGCATAGATGGGTGTTCGCCTTGATAGTCGGGACAATGATGGATTGATCCAAGTTTTGAGCAGTTCCTCCTTAGTTTTGTTGTTGTTCGAGAAGACGACATATGTAAATTTTTATATCCTTATAAATATAAAGAGCATTTTTTCTCGTGGAAAAAAAAAAGTATGTGATAAGGGGTCATTTATTATAATATTTATTATAATATGCTAAATGTTTTATGTTTTGTTCTTATTGTAGCATAACTCAATGATAAGGGGTAATAAGTATGTGATAAGGGCTCATTTATTATAATATAATAAATGTAATGGTAATTAATGATAAGGGGTCATTTATTATAATATGCTAAATGTAATGGTAATAAGTATGTGATAAGGGGTCATTTATTATAATATGCTAAATGTAATGATAATAAGTATGTGATAAGGGGTCATTTATTATAATATGCTAAATGTAATGGTACTTAATGATAAGGGGTGATTTATTATAATATGCTAAATGTAATGCTACTTAATGATAAGGGGTAATTTATTATAATATGTTAAATGTAATGGTAATAAATATGGTAGCATAACTCAATGATAAGGGGTCATTTATTATAATATGTTAATTTATTATAATATGTTAAACTCAATGGTAATAAGTATGGTAGCATAATTCAATGATAAGGGGTCATTTATTATAATATGTTAAATGTAATGTTAACTTTAATATTAGTATGTGAGCATAATTAATTAGGTGGTTGTAATTTTAATATTAGTATGTGAGATAATTAATTAGGTAGTTAGGTTGTACTAGTAGTGAAACTACTTAATGAAAGAAATAAAAAGGAAAATACTCTAATTGTATCAATTGATTCTATCATAATAAACATATATATTTTACATGTTAGTATGTTTCTATCATGTCTTCAATATTTTTCTGTATGATTAAAAGTTTAACATGTTGCCCTTGATGTTAATGGTATATCAGGGGGGGGTGTGATTTAGGGATAGAATTCTTCTACGCAATTATTAAACTCATCTCTATTTCATGCAAGAATATGGAGAGAGTTACTTTCTCTTAAGACATGAAATGTTTATTCACTAACCAATGTCTTTGGGCCATATAATGACAAAACGCTTTTCTAGGATGATTTTTTCAATGGAGATGTATGTACGATGGGCAATGTCATACAAAGTGGTGATTTTAATTTTTGTCGACGGGATATTTCCCCCGTGATTTTGGGTCAAAATCACAATAGATCAAAACTATATAGAAAAGATAGAAATCTTCCCTCCAAGAAAAGCACACAAACTAGGAGTTAGGGAAGGAAAAGGGGAGAAAGAGTGTCACTTAAGTCTCTTGTTTGAAGTCGATCCCACTCCTTTCTTTCAATGAGCTCCTGATCCTTTGTTGGAACCAACCTGCATAATAGATACAATACAAGGGTTGCAACGAAGGTAGTTATACGATCAAAGAGTATTTATGTCATATATCCTATTCAAAGTAAACTGAATAAGAAAAAACATATAATGAGCACAAGATAGGAGGGAAAACAAACTCTTCTATTAACACCAAATCAAAAAGGTAAGTTACAACCTTGTCTCACCTTTGGCACCGCCTTGAAGCCAATTGTCTGGGTTCCTCCACGAACCCATGAAGTATCAACTCAACCACTATACTCTTCCTTGGATGACCCAAATAGGGATAAGGATACACCCTATAGCCATAGAGATAGGAGAGAGGTGTTGGAAAAGGAGTTTCCAGAAAAAGGGGGTGTTGCTCAGAGGATTATAGAAAAGGGAAGCTTGCTAGATACTAGCAGCATAACCTTGCACCAAGGGACTTGACCTCTCCTTATCCCTCAATAATGTTTTTTATCTCTTCCCCAAGAGGTTGGGAGAGTTGGATTTCGTTGTGTACGAGCATGGGGATGTTGCGGAATGATCCCAACCGAAAAACCCGCCCGAAAACACTGTTATTTTATTTTTTATGATTTTTTAGGGCATCCGTGAGTTGCAAGCTAGAAAGTCGTGGATGCCCACACGTTGCACTAAAGAAAACCATAGATATGTTATAAGGCATGTTTTTTAAATGATTTTGGAGAGGCAATTTAGGAAAATGTCTAGCAAGCTTTAGGAAAAGGTTAGGCTATGGCACAAATGCATAGGTGTGGCATTTTGTCCTGTAACAAATCCCCCCTAATGTGTGAGGTCAGAAAGGAAAAATGATGGCCGAAATACATTATAAACTCTGAGAGGCAAGGATGCATTGAAGTACCCCTGAAGATTCTCGAACAACTGATTCAAGAACAATAACTGTCAACAAAGATCAAACAAGAGTTTTGCTTCCCAAGTTGGGCATACCCATGCTCAGAAGTGATATAAGCATGGTCGCCAAAGCACGTACACTGTGGATCCATGGTACATATGAAAGTATGACTAATGTCCATAGCCACGAACAATACACAGTGGATCCATGTCAAAATAGATAATAGCCATGAATAGATACACAATGGAGCTATGTCTCAAGATCAAGAACAGAGGATATCTGGAACCAAGAGAATGAACAAGTTGATCCTCTGCAAGTACCAATGTCTATGAGCTGGCACCATATGAGTCGGGAAGGAGCATAAAAGATGTGGTGCTCGTACTTCACCCAAAGTCTTCACAATGATCCGTCGTGGTACAAGTCTACACTATGTGAATAGATTTGTTGAAGTCAAACAAAGTGAGACATCGTTTGATTGTTGGTCATTGATGTATAACGTTAACAAACGTGAGGCAACCCACCAATGATGATAATGGGAGTCAAGGTACCATGGTACAATCTAGCAAGTGTGAATAAATGAGTTGGCATCGAACACCTGGTAGAATCTATCGAGCAAGGGACATCGATGTATTCCCACTATCAATAGCAGGGGAACCTGCCACTAATGACTACAAGCCCCAAGGTACCAAACATAACTCTAGATCCCTCTCCCAGAGCAAGATGTGTTAGATTCGATGGGAAGAGATCCGCTGGAAGGAAGGCATCAAGGCATACTCCATTAATCAACACGAGGGGTTGAAGAAGGTCAAATATTTGGAAGAAATCGGACGAAGAGATTGATACTTGTGATGATGAGATTGACTTGGGAAGGCCGACTTGCAAGGTCAGAGACTAACTACAAAATGGCCGACTTAGGTTGAAACTTTCCCTTGAACATAAGCACGACACATTATGTGACTCAGGAAGCATAACTATAAAATGGGATACATTTGTGACACATGAGGCATCAACAAACGCTCCATATGGTTGGAAGAATAACCAACTGGGGAAGATAAAACGAGAAAATGAGAAAAAGGTCTCCTAAATCCATACTAAACCCAAAATGATGAGATCATGACTCAAAATTGTGCTTTGTTCAAGGGCGACAAATATTGCTGCCAATAAAAGAGATAGATGTTTTCCCCCCTCTTTTTGGTTTTTTATTTTTGTCTTTTTCATATTATAAAAGCCTGAAAGGGAATAAAAGAATGCAATTGTACAGTGGAGGAAACGAGTGTCGCGACCAAGCAAACTAGTTATGTAGTGCAGGGAACATACCTATGCTCAATGCAATGAAGCATTTGCAAGATAAGGACACTCGAGGGATGTTTCCTCTAGGAATAAGGTGTCGAGTTCCAAAGGCATAAAATGCAAGGATGGGGGCTAATAGGAATGTATAAGAAATAGGTTCAACGACAACATGTTGAAGCCGACATTAGGCCTAAAAGCGCGAGCAGTCAAGATGCAATGCAATCACAACTCAACTTTAGGAAGTAAACCTCTCATGGTGGTCTTTTTCGTAAGTTTAGTCTCCAGGGCCCGAAAAAGAATAAAATAATACCAAGGAGAACTCTTCTGGCCAATATTGGACCAGAGTATTCATTTTTCGTACATAGTTAGTTCGTTCCAGAAAAGGGTTAAACTTACACTGAAAATACGTCTCTTCAAATCCATTTTACAAATGTGACAGAGACAAGATCACTCGGCCATCTTTTCATATTTAAGGAGTTTGAAAACAACTTAACTATGGATTCCCTCATCCTTTTTCGTAAATTTAGTCCCCTGAGCCCGAAAGTATAAAACAAAACTGAGAATAACTCTTCTAATCGTAGACCAGAGTATATTTTTTTAGTAATTAGTCTATTCAGTCCAAAAAATGGATAAACATGTGTTGAACAGACGTTCCTTCAAGACCGTTTAACGATTGTAAAAGGAACAAGGTCACTCGACAATCTTTTCAATTTTAAGGAGTCTGAAAAGAGCTAACTATGGACTCCATAATGTTTTTGTGGGAAGCATATAAGGGAGGGAGTCCCGTGGGAAATGACTAGAACAAGAGTGAGTAAGAAGCATGAAGTTCAAACGCAAACTCATGGCGGGGATACACAGGACTCCCAAGCCTAAAACCAAACTTGCAACATGAGCACCAAAATACAAGGGGATTCTAGACTAGAGCGTTCATGGAAGATAGGCTCTACCATTAACAAAACAACGCTTTTGAGCAAAGATAAAGGTTTCATCGGTTTTTAATGGGGTCGACCCTAGGTTTCTACCATTAACAAAACAACGCTTTTGAGCAAAGATAAAGGTTTCATCGCTTTTTAATGGGGTCGACCCTAGGTTTCTACCATTACCAAAACAACGCTTTTGAGCAAAGATAAAGGTTTCATCGCTTTTTAATGGGGTCGACCCTAGGTTTAAGCGACAATGGCAATTGATAATGCAAAAGTTCAGGTGAATGCACCCTACCCTAAATTCCAGTTATGAGAACATTGCTTGTCTAGGGCCTTTTAAAAAGTTTTTCCAATCGACAACAAGAATCCAAAGAGCATCTGCTTTACCGTAAGACCTACAAAAAGGGACCATAGAACTACAAAAGATTGACCATATTGGTTTATTTACCCACTTACCATTCTATTTTTACCATTCTTCCCCCAAAAAACCACCAAAGTGACCAAAAGCCTTAAAGTGCCAAACAAAGGATTGTGGAGCTTGGAGCAACTAGACCCCTTGCCACCTGAAACAAGTAAGTATTTTCACCCTAGCTTTCATTTCATTTACTTATTTCTTCAATTTCATGAAAAATTTGGGCTTAAAATCCATTTATTCGACTCGTCTCTATGCATCTGTGGGCTGCCTTAAGGCAACCCGCGGATATCTGGAGCTGGTGGAAACACCAGTCGTGGATATCCGTGCATGTTCTCACTAGAGGCCATGGATGCCTAGGGAAGTTTTTGAAAAAGAAAAACTAACTCAAAAATTATCTTGGAAATTGGGCAGGATGTTCGTTCATTGGAGAGAGCATGAATACTAAGAGATGGACCGGGAAGTATTTGATGATGACGAAGCTAAACAAGCTCTATGTGCATGTGGCATGTACACATTTTTTCAAATTGGTGGCATGAGGGCCCAAAGGATATTGTTAAATCTCTTAATTGATTATTGGTACCTTAATGTCGAGGCATTCATGTTGGCTAGGCAATCACTGACCATCACTGTGGAAGACATTTACTTCATTACCGATTTGTCCAGGAGAGGGGAAGTGCCAAACTTCCAAACTTGTGGAGGAGGGTGGAGTATCAATGACTACATAAACGAGTATTGCGATGTCGGCACCGAGAAAAGTGGATCACAAGTGCCTATCAAACAGATAACCAATTTGAATCTCCGAGTCATCCTCTATACCATGGTTCAGATCGTGGGATCCAACTTCTTGCACTTGGCATCACGAGCACAAATGCAACATGGGGTTGAATTCTTACGACCCATGATGTATGACTGGAGCACCACAATGATGAACTGCATGAAATCACAACTTATTGATTGCAAGCTTAGGAAGGCCAAGATTTTTTTCTTCGGAAGTGTCCTATGCACTTTATTCTTTGAGTGGGTTCCTATGATGAGCCTGAGGACACACATACAAGGACACTTATGAACATGGCCAACCATGGTCTGCTGGACCGAGCTCATACCTCGCCTAGGAGGTGGAAAAATGTCCAATCCATATGATGACGATTTCTTTAGCTGGTGGGAGCGACAGACTCCCTTTATCGAGGATTATCCTTATGCGGGCATCGACTTCTCCAATGATCCCGACGTCATCATCCCTCCTGAGGACGAGCCATGTGAAGCCAGATAATGTCCCACAACATAGCCAACGAGGCAGAGATGAGGCAGGCCTCGACGATGATGCAGCTAGGACCTTGCGTAGTGTGAGTAGGAACTTTGAGGGCCTCACTCGCAATGTGCCCATGGCTACCATTGATGACCTCCCCATAGGCATGCAACATCATGTCATGGGGGGACCCAGTCCATGGGTACAATAGTTCCAACATTTGGAAAATGTCATTGTTTGTTATGATAGAGTTCACCGGCCTCAAGCCTAGATAGACTATGTTCTCATAGCACGATTTTTGTACTTATACGACATTATATGACATTCGGGGGCTAGGGACCCCACATTTTGTACTTAGGGACCTCATTTTGATATATATATATATAATTTTTTGTGCGTTAAATAAATTTTGTACTTTATTTGCAAATGTGAAATATTTACATGTGAATGTGTGTGCTTACATTATTGGTGATGTAAATGCTAATATAAAACATAATTAGCGTAGGCATCAACTAATTCATTATCTCTCCTAGGAGCATGCTCAAAAGTAATAAAATCAAATGAACGCTCCAGAAGACGTACCCTAAGGAAAAACTGTAACAAAACTAGATCACATACTCGATACAGGCTATTTAATTGTGAAACCGCCAGTTGTGAAACCATGAACACTTGAAAGTGATTAATGCCACATGACATTGCATCTCACAAAAGCTCAATAACTGTGCTATACTTGGAAATGTTGTTAGGAGTCACCTCAAAACACACACCTCCAACAAACACTAGCTGACTAGAAGGCGAATAAATCGCCCAAGCATCGGATGCTAAGTGTCGAGTATGGCGACTAGCGCCATCCACGAATCTGAAGTAGATCAAGGACTCCTCGGGCATCTTCCACAAAGCAAAAGCACACCAATCACTAACGCAACAAAATATGAAGAGAATTCTAAACAAAGCTATGTACAAAATGAACAATAGTTACAAATGTGTTAATGCTCAAGCCCTCAGGCTCAAGCATAGTAGTTCTTGAGATAGAGCGCATTTTTGGGCTCCAGCAACACATTACCTTCATAATCCGCTATCTCGTAAGATCCTTTTTCTAAAACCCGTCGCATGACATAAGGATCGTACCACATAGGGTTAAACTTGTCTACCCTGAGGGAATCATTGTCCTGGTCATAGACCAACACAAGGTCTCCCTCAGAGAAAACCCTAGGATGAAAAGATTTATCGTACTGAGACTTGACACGCTTCTTGTGCGCTTCGTTTGCTAAAGTTGCATCTCGACACTGCTCGTCAAGATGTTAAAGATAAACTAGGCACTCCTAGAGCCGAGTCGTGTCAAGAAGGAGCTCAATCACATTTTAAGTGAAGAAACCTCACATTCAATCTGAAAAACTTCTTCCACTCCGTGGACGAGTTGGAAAGACAAGAAACTAGTAGCAATTTTTATTGAGGTCTGGTAAGCCCATAAGGCCAGATATAGCATCAAGTGTCAGTTAGTTCGAGTTGAGTTAACCGTAGTTCTTAGTATTGTTTTTAATGATTTGTTCACAACTTCAACCTGATCGTTGGCCTAGGGATAGTAGGGAGATGAATGCTCATGCCTAAATCCCAGTTTTGATGCTAGCTCCGACATCATGCGGTTCTGAAAATGACTGCCATGGTCGGTGAAAATCTCTCTTGGAACCCTGAACCTAGCTATGAACTGATTAAAGATGAAGAGTGTTGAAGTTTCCCCGTCATTAGCAAAAGTTGGCATGGCCTCGACCCACTTAGTAAAGTAGTTGACGACCACAATAATGTAACGATGCCCCCTAGTCGAAGCCAGGTGGCATGCCATGAAATGTACCCCCCACTTCGTGAAGGCTCGACAGTAATAACAAGAAACATGGGAGTGGGATGTGCACACATTTTCTTAGTGAAGATTTGACATGGGTGACACTTCTTGACTGCCTCGATACAATATTTGAAGATCGTGGGCCAAAAGTACCCGACGTACAAAATATTTTGGGCAGTTTCCAACCCAAATAGGTGACCACCACATGCTCCATTACGGTAGTCATTCAACACAGCCTCCGCTTCTTCAAAAGTCAAACAACGATGAAGAATCGAGTCCACCCCACGCCGATACAACATGTCAGCGTTGATGAGGTAGTTTTTAGCCATGTGACAAAATTGTCATCGCTTGTCTCGTGAATAGTTTGGAGGAAACTTCAGAGTCTGGAGATATATAAGAATATCCCCATACCACGGGTCAGACGAAGAGATGAGGAAAATATGCTCATTTGGAAACGAGTCTATCATTTTGCTTTCCTCATTCTTAAATGGGAACTCCAATATTAACTCGGCAAAGACCAAAGAATTCTTAGACTTCACGGAAGAAAATTCCAAATCGAACTCTTGAAGCACAACAATCCATTTGTTGTACTTCCCACCAATAATTTCCCTAGCAAATCCCCCATGGCCTTTCAGCTCTGACCACTGCCTCGATAATGGCTTCATCTGAAGGCAATATGGTATCTAAACAATCTTGGGAGCTTGAAGAGCTTTGAGCCCAAATAGGCTCAAGAAAAAAATCATCCTCCTAGGTGACAGCAAGAATTTGATCTAGGTTTGTTGTGGCATGTTGAATGGCTTGATAAGCTACTTTAGTTGCAGACAAGGGTTCATCCATCCTGACATGGAATTGATCTTCAACCATACTAGACGACGAGGGAAGTGCCCATGGGTCCTGCATATACGACATTCTAAATGAAGCGACCCTATCAACTAGAGTGGCGTGAACATACGAAATCAGTGCGGGAGACTCAAAAGATCCCACTGTTAGAAAATAATAGATGTGCTCGTTTAACCATAGGCAATATAGCAATATTGTCACCCAATCATAGGCCGAAGCCAACCCCGAGCACCTTAACCTTGACAGAGAATAATTCTGGAAGCAAACCTTACGCCTAATAGCCAATCTAGGTAGTGTATCACTCTCCAGAGTTAGCATACCAAGCAAAAAGTCCAAACCATAACCAAGAGAGAGTCCAAGACTGAAACCGAAAATACAAGTTGCAATAGCTGCAGCTGTAGCTACTCTCCAGACTTGCGCACAACTAAATTTCTGTAGTTGTGAGTTGTGTGTGTCCAAATGAGCTCTAACATCCTGTATTTACACTGCTCCTCCTTAGCTGTCTGGGCCAACTTCTCATTCTGGAGGCTAAAAACTCAATATTAAATATTTCCTTTAGCTGACTTGTCTTCTAGGGTTATGTCCAATGTTTTAGGGTTTCTTCTTGCTTCCTGGAATATTTTATTATTGTCAAGGTTACACGTGGAGGTTAATACCTCCCGCAACTACCATAATATCAACACCCATAAGTGAAGGGTACATTCCACAACCGATGCTCACAGTAGTCGCCTGATATTTTTCAATCCAAGGGACAGTAGTCCCAGGGTTAGTTGTCGCGTCAGAAAGGTTGGACACCACCTGATCGATTGTCCCAATTATTTCCTCATGGGGAAAACCCTGGTTGCCGAACCGTCCCCCCCCCCNCCCGAACCGCGCTCCGAGTGGGAGCATCCCCGAAGCTCGCTCCCCCCCGCGCTCCCGACCTCGGGAACCTCGCTCCCGACCTCTCCCCCACGCTCCCTGCCAATTACCGAACCTCCACGCTCCCCCGCGCTCCCGAGCCGCTCTCGAACCTACAGCCCGCGCTCCCTCCACGCTCCGAACCGCGCTCCCTAAACGCTCCCGAACCCACACGGACGCTCCCTGAAAAATGGCCACAAAAAGTTTATTTTTTTGGTTTATTTTTTTATTTTTTTTACTTAAACTTTTTTCCATAATTTTTTGTACATTGACTAACATGTTTTGTAGGGTCTTCCAAATGCTTTTTCGACATCTTTTGCCCCAATTAACTTGCTGTTTTTGTAGGTTTAGCAATCAGACAAAGGGAAACTCCATGAAGAAAAGAAAAGGGAAACCCTGCCTTTTTATAGATGAAAAAAAGGCTAGGGCTTCACAAAATTAGACCATACGTGTAGTGTGCACCTAGCCTGCATGAGAAACCTGCTTAGAATAGCGTACCCATTTGAGAAGAGTGAATGCATGTCTGCATGCTTCTTCTATTCTTGGAAACGAAGCCCTATCTAAAATTTAAATATGGCAGTACTCCCTAACTCATGCATCTTTCCTAAATCTGAAAAAGCAAATCTAAAAATAGGAAAAGCATTGCCTAATTTAAAGAAAAGACAAA
>ML779335.1:183554-195017 GCA_009831015.1 Picea engelmannii
TTTTTACTTAAACTTTTTTCCATAATTTTTTGTACATTGACTAACATGTTTTGCAGGGTCTTCCAAATGCTTTTTGGACATCTTTTGCCCCAATTAACTTGTTGTTTTTGCAGGTTTAGCAATCAGACAAAGGGAAACTCTACTCATTTTTCGAAGATTGGGAGCTTCTAGGGCCCTCAAAAGTACCTTGTACTTTAATAAATCATTTTAAAAGCTTGTAAACCTCATTGATCCATCTTTATAAGGATTACAAGTCTCCCAAGAAAGAGACCATTGTAACCAAAGCAATAAAAGAGTGGGTTACACAGCGCCCAGTTTTCTTTCCCCCTAGGGTGGATTTGTGTCTTGTGGTGTGCTTGTTTATTTTGCTTCAAGTCTTTCAAATTTTGCAATTCATCACCTAAGGAAAGATAAAATTTATGTATGTAAAATAGTCTAAGTCTAGTATGTATTTGTATTTATAAAATGTATTTCAATTTCTTACTTTGTATGTGTAATTGTTAGCAGCTAGATGGTTGATGCTTGAATGATATTCATTAGTGTACTACATAAGATTCATGGAATGATGGATAATATGGAATTTAGATGGCATTTCATATATTGGAAGTATCACAAACATACATGTTTCATAAATTTTGCATCTAGTTTGGCATTCTACATGTTTTATTTTGAATATATATATATATATATATATATAAACGCTCCGGAGACGCTTCGCTCCCGACCATTTTTTGAAAAATGTGCTCCCACGCTCCTGCTTCCCGCTCTCGCTCCCGCTCCCGCTTCGCTCCCATGCTCTGGCAACACTGGGGAAAACATATAATCTGAAATACTATCGAGACGACATATGTCCAACTTCTTCCTAACAATAGATTATAGTTGAGTCGTGCGTCGACTACTTCAACCTCCACGCAAATGGACTTTCCCCCTAGTGTAACCGAACAAGAAGGAATCATACCATGTAGTCGAAACAAACGTCCATTGAAGGCAATCAAGAGTGTAGGAAGGGGGTAAGCTTAGGAGAACCAATAGCTTTCCAACATGACAAATACATTACCCATGTTGAAGCACATTCATCAACAACAGTTCTCTTAACTAAGAGATTGTTGCAAACAACACCAATCTGAAAAGCTGCATGATATGGAAGGTGTGGACTCACATCAATAGCATCAAACTTCATTATGAGTTGACTATAAGAATTAGTAGCTCCTATAGCAGACAACAACGAGGGGAAACTTTGGAATACCTCCAAAGTGAACATTACACAAGGCGTCTAGGCCAAATCCTCAACAATTGAATAATTGGGAGCGACTCTTGCATTGGGGTTATGCGTTGTCCTTTTATAAACACACTTAGGTATGCACAATATTGTCTCTTTGTTAGGCTTCTCTATGTGGAGAGGGGCATGATCCTATGAAGTTTTCTTACCCTCCTCAGTTGACTCTGGATTATCATAATTCTGAGACCTTGTCGACAAATCTACATCCTTTAGCTTCGAATGGATAAGCATGTTTACTACTCCTTATATCCATTAGAGGGAGGAGCACTTGAAGTGCCCCACCTGTGGGTTGAAGTTGGAAGAACCAGCTTGCAAATTTTGCCCTTGTGGAAAAAGGTTCTTCAACACAGCAGGTTGTGGTTGTTGATTCAACTTTATAAGACGTTGGGCTTCTTCCATTTGTGGGCACTAATGTGTAAGGTGATCATCATTACAAAGCTTGCAAGAAAACTTCACCTTCTTGTTTTCATCCTTGGCCCCCTCAACATTTTTATCATACTTTTTGTTATTTCCCCCGCCACCCTTTTTACCCTTGCCTTTTTTCTTCTCTCTGAGTTGTTGAGGACCCTTTCAAGTATTCGTTTGCACAGAATGTACGTCTAAAGACTGGGTGGTGGGGGTGGTCGAGCCAAAGGCTGGACCGGTCGCAAGTTGTTGAATATCAAGTTTTTGCATCTGGCTAGTGGTCAAGTCTACGAATTTCGTTTGAGTAGAACCCATTATAGCATCGGCATGTGGGTTAGACTTCGGCTTTTCCAAGTCGAGAGTAGATCGTGAAACGTTCGACATAATCTCATAGAGGATGCTAGATTGAGAGTATATGAGCTCTAACTGTTGCGCCCGAAATATTGCCTATTCCTCTTAAAACACCCCTGAAGTTGCAACGTCTTTCGAAATATAGAGGAGTAGAGATTTCAGGAACCATTCAAGGAGGAACTCTGGTGGAACCGTAGCCTTAATCAATCTTTTCCTTCTCCTCCATTCCCGAATGTGATTGGAAATGTGTGTGGCATTATTTTGCTCAAAATTGGCCAACAATTTTGCCCTGGCATCATATCAGACAGGAACTTGGAAATGGTTTAGGAAAACCATGGCTAAATCACCGAAAGTCGAGTACTTCCCCCTCTCAAGTTCAATATACCACTTGGCAGCGCCTCTAGTGAGAGTACGCTGGAACAAATGCAATTGAATCATCATTAAGTGAGTTGGATGAACACCACAAGTGGAACGTCATAACGTGGTCCTGCAAATCCTCGCCACTTTTCCCTTCAAATTTTGGAATGTCCGAAGGTAGTTTGGTTGGGACCGTAAGCCAACTAGGGTCATGACGAATGGGATCATTCATCAACTTGGATAAGTTTGGAAAATGTAGCATTGCCAAAAATGGTAACCTAGGTTGCATCATTGACTGATGAGCGGCCTGAAAAGAAGGTCCTGGGTTGTAACTAGCACCAGGCTGCTAGAAAGAGTTTTCTATCAAACCAGAGCATGGGATGAAGCCTTACTGGCCCTGGTTAAATGGAGGAACACCTCCACCCATCCGATTCCAAAAATAAGAATTGAGGTTTCCCCCAACAGACTCCCCATGCATAGCAACAAATCCTGGCATGGGGATAGACTAACCGGGAAAGGGGTTTCCCCCTTGCAACATCCCTTGAGAGGGATTCCACTGGCCTTAGAGAGGAGTACTCCCCAACAGTGCCCCTAGCGAAGACAAAGGTCCTTGTCAAGGGACGAACTAGCATGGGAAGGGGTTTCCCCCTGCCGACACTGCAGATGCGGTGAAAGGGTTACTCCCGAACCCATCGTAAAGTGTGAACAGGGTCGACGTAGAAGGAATACTAGAGGATTGAGGTCCGCTACCCATGGAGGCATCCCATCCCCATGCGGGGTTAGGGTCGGAAGATTGGACATGTCCACTTCCAACGAATGGGGCTAATGGAGGAATGTGTCCTCTACCCCAAGACACGGCTGAGAACTAACCAACGAGTTAAGCACGTCCATTGACGACATTTTGTAAGAGAAAGCGTTTGTTCTTGACGAAAATGATGCAACTACACTCGAAATTCGAGTGGGACCGACGAGGAAATGTTGTTTGTTGTCGCGACAACGGTGGATTGAACCACATTTGTCATTTGACCCGACATACCAGGAAGAAAGATCCTCCCGGTAAATATCGCCGAGGTGCGAGTTGTAGGGGCTCCCAACCCTGACACTGGTGGAGTGTCGTCCATAGTGGCCCAGTGGAGAGGTCTACTATCAGCAAAGTCTGATCTAGGAGGTGGGACTTGTATGAATGGTAATGGAAAATCCCCAGGTAACAGAGGATTAAAGTGTGGAGTGAACTGCCTAGCTCCATGGTCCTCAACGATTACCTCCTTTAGTTATGAAGCGTTGACTTTCGGAGGATCAATGTTTACGATCTTAGTCTGATCGGTCAGTACAAAAGTGTCGAACTGATCAAGCCAATGCCTTTGTGGAGGCGAGGGAGAATTATTCCTAACCTCTTCGAGAGAGAAAGGCCTTGAATTCTCCTCGATCTTCAAGGTGGTATGTTGGCCACTTTGAGTGATCAGCTCTTGGTGACAATCGACTCACCTTCCTAAAGTTGAACTATGTTCACCAATCACATCGCTACAAAGCCCTAAAATACAAGACAAACACAAACAACTCTGTCAAGATTCCAACTCAAGTGGATTAGGTCTTGGGACCAGAATAATAACAAAGTGGGCTTGGGACCTTTCGGACAAAGGCACGGGTTGATTAAGTCATGTGGACGAACGCACAACGGTATGAGAAGAAGTTATCCTGACCTCTACAAATCATCCTTATCATGTGCAAGTACCCATGCTTCTCGGGGTACCTTCCAATAGTACTGAAGTGTGTGATACAAAATATACCCCAGGTACTATGACAAACCCCCGCAGTCACCTTGTGGTATACCTAGGATAAGCAACTATGGCTACCAACTCGCATTCGACGCCCGTGGGGTATATTCGACAGTCGGGATTAAATGTGTGGGAAGGGTAGCAAATCTCGAAGCCTCGAAAGAACCACCTCTCACAAAGGTATGGGCATAATCGAAACCCCCAATACACGATCTCCCCACTACGCTTGATCCAACTTTGGAGGGGAATCTCCTCGGTTATTCCTTACGCGACCTCATGTTTAACTCATGTGTTAGAGGAGCTTTTGAACCAACCTATACAACAACTGGATTCTTCACTCCCTATCTCAGACACTTATGTTTGTTTAGTGGCCTTGGAAAAATTTACTTTCTGAGTAAAGAACAACCCTTTAAAATGAACACGTAACCAAAATCTATTAGAAAGGTAAGTTACAACCTTGTCTCGCCTTTGGCACCGCCTTGAAGCCAATTGTTCGGGTTCCTTCAAAAATCCCTCAAGCATCGACTCAACCACTATACTTTTCCTTGGATGGTGCAAATAGGGACAAGGATACACCCTATAGCCATATAGATAGGAGAGAAGTGTTGGAAAAGGAGTTTCCAAAAAAATGGGGTGTTTCTTAGAGGATTATAGGAAAGGGAGGTTTGCTAGATATTGGCAGCATAACCTTGCACCAAGGGACTTGACCTCTCCTTAGCCCTCAATAGTGCTTTTATCTCTTCCCCAAGAGGTTGGAGGAGTTGGATTGCATTATGTACGGGCATGGGGACATTGGGGAACAATCCCAACCGAAAAACCTGCCCGAAAACACAGAGTTATTTTATTTTTTTATGATTTTTGAGGGCATCCGCGGGTTGCAAGCTAGAAAGTCGAGGATGTTCGCACATTGCACTAGGGAAACCCGCGGATATGCTCATAAGGCATGTTTTTCAAATGATTTTGGAGAGGCAATTCGGGAAAATGTCTAGCAAGCTTTGGGAAAAGGTTAGGCCATGGCACAAATGCATAGGTGTGGCATTTTGTGCTATAACAACTTTGTAACTAGAAGGGCATAACTCTAGGGAGAGGCAACAAGAAAGAGCAATATGGCAGATTATTTCCTTCAAATAATTCAGCCAATGACCCTTTGTGATGTGAGAAAACAAAACTTATTCCAACTTGGATGAATTTTAGGATAGGAAGTGAAGGAATCTCTAAAATATTAGATAGATTCCTAGTATCTAAATTGGTGATCATTGGGTCTGATAGAGTTAGATCTTGGACAGGCACTTGAGGTGCTTCTGACGACCTACCAAGTCCCCTGCAAATAAAGAGGGATGATGATAAGCCTTCCAATTCTTATAAGTTTAATCTTATTTGGATGTCTAATGATGAATTTTATAATTAAGTATCAAATGAAGCCATTTTAATCTTGGTCTCCAGGGGTTTGCTATGGATCAGTTTTCTAAAAATCTAAAAACAATCAAAGGGGCTACCATTTTTTGGGCAAAAAAAAATTACATAAAATCTCAACGATGTTGGAAAGACATTGAGCTCCAGGTCACTCAATTATATGAACATAACTCATCTGATGTTTTCTCTAAAGAAGTAAAGGTGACTTTGAAGGTGACTATGTAAAACAAACAAAGATTGTGAAAACCATATGGGAAATGGAAGGTGAAGATGACAGAAGAGTTAGGAGATTCAATGAGTCAGTAGGGCTTGGGGTGTCACATTTAAAAAATACTTATGAGAAGCACGAATTTGCAAACATAAAAGAGATACTTAAAATTACATCTTTCTTTCCTAGAATCATTGAAAAAGATATCAATGAGGATTTAATGGCTCCAGTTTCCAAAGAAAAACTCAAGGCTACCACTGATTCTTTGCAAAAATATAAGAGCCTAGGGATCAATAGGTGGCCAATTGAATTTTACATTGGCTTCTATGATTTTATTGAAGATGACTTAATTCAAGTGATAGAAGAATCTAGGATTTCTGGGCAGGTTATGGGAGCTATCAATTCTACCTTCATAGCCCTAATCCCTACAAAAGGGGCTCCCTCCTCTTTTGAGGATTTCGGTCCAATTTCCCTATGTAATATATTATACAAAATCATCTCAAAAGTTATTGCCAAAAGATTGAAGGTTGTTTTACTAATTCAATTTCTCATGAACATTTTGGCTTCCTTGGCAACATGCAGATACATGATGTTGTTGGTGTTGTCCAAGAAGGTTACACACAATAAAGGTTAAGAAACAACATGCTACGATGGTAAATTTATAACTTTCAAAGGCTTATGATCGTGTTTATTGGTTACATCTTAGGCTAATACTAATCCTAATCCACACTGGAATGAGTACTCCTTTGGTTACATGGAATTTGGGATGTTTATCATTTGTATCTTTTGTTGTGTCGAGGGACTTCTTCAAGACTCTTTAAGACCACAAGGTGATGCAAGTGAAACACTAGTAAGTGTATTTTTTGGTTAATATGTTTTCCTAGGTTCTAGATACTTCAGGATTCATATATGTTAGGAGGAACGTGTTTAAATTCTTACATGTCCATAACCTCCTAAATGTCACGTAATGAGCCAAATAAATAAAATTTGCTTGTTTTAGCATAAATGAGCTTGTAATTAGGGGTGTTAGACAGTTAGAGTAAGAAAAGGAGTTAGTTTTGGTTTATCTAATAACATAAAATCTCAATCAGATTTGTTGGGTTTGAGTCATCTTCCACGAGATGTATAAAATCAAGATGTAAGTATTGAAGTATGTGTGGAAAATAAGGAAAAATAAAAGGGTTATTTTATTAAATCTGTTCTTTCGTGTCGTGGTGTGGGTGAGTGCAATGAAGAGCACACATTATTACTAATAGAGTGAATATTTAATTAGAGCAACATCCTAAGACTCCTATAGTGGAAATTCACATCACTCAACAACCTCAAGAACTCGAGTATTCAGTACCACATCAACCCTGGCTTATTTCTTTTGTTAGAGAGATTTATATTAATTTTTTTCTTGTAATAGGTGTGTGCACTATTGTTCGAGACTTCTGTTCGAAATGGTGCACCCATTTCTTTATGTACAACGATCAATATATAACAGTGTATGCAGTGCAAAGTAAGGAAGAAGAGACGCAGTAATTCTTGAATTCCTGTCATCTCAGGCCTGTAACATAATTGGCAGAGGAAACGAATTGAATCCCAAATCTGGAGGTCGCATTTGTAAGGAGAACGAAGTTGCAGTTATAACAGAATCTAAGATAGCAGAGTTGAGGTCGTAAATTTGAGGTTGTCGATCTTACCAAAGTTAGAGGTCACAGGTCGCATGGATACCAAATTCCAGGTCGCGTTTATAGTAGAGCTGGAGATGGAAGATTATACCAATGGAAAGAGAAATGGCAACAAGGATGGTTATGCAATAAGTGCCCGGGCCTAAAGATTAAAGATTATAATACAATTTTGCAGAAGAGACAATTCAGTCCCCACATCTAGTGGTCGCGATCTAAGAATGAATAGATTGTTCTATTGGAATCAAAGGAGGTAATTTTTTATATAATCAGATTAAACCAAAATTAACTCTGCATCATTTTTGGTATTAGAGCAATGATCAAAAGTTGTCTTAGTAGATAAAGACCAGAAGGTAAACTGTGCAATATAAATTTGTGAGAAATGGAAGCTAGAATCAGAGCCCAAGGAAGAGCAGGTCGGGGAAGACCACTTGCCAATGCAGTCTTGCTTGAATAGATGAGGAATATTCAAGCAAATTTGGAGACCATGGAAGCTACACAGAGAAGGGGAGTTGACACTGGAGATGTCAGTGACAGAGAGGAAGAACCTCAAGAACAAGAGGTAGAGCCTGGAGAAGACGAGGTTGAAGAAAGATTGGTCCGAGCAATCTTGGGAGTTAGTTCCAAACCAAAATTTGAAGTACCTATGTATGAAGGTAGCCTAAAAGCAGAGGAGTTGGTTGATTGGATCAGTGCCATGGAAAATTAATTTGAGAATGAGAATGTGGATGATGAAAAGAAAGTGAAGTTTGCAGTAATCACACTGAAGGGCCATGCATCCCTTTGGTGGGATGGAGTACAAGACGAAAGGAAAAAGAAAGGCAAGCCCAAGATCAAGAGATGGGATAGGATAGTGGCTAAATTGAAAGGTAAGTTCATGCCAAAAGACTATCAAATTAATCTTTTCAAGAAACGCAGAATCTTAAACAAAAGGAAATGTTGGTAAAGGAATATACAAAAGAGTTTTATAGGTTGACCATCAGAGTTGGTCATATTGAAGAGGATTTTGAGAAGGTGGCTAGATATATCAATGGACTGAGATTCAATATCCAAGATGAAATCATCCTTTTGTCCCCAAGAACAATTGAAGAGGCATATTGGTATGCTCTCAACGCAGAGGAGAAATTATCCAGAAAGTAAACACAACATCCAAGGGGTAGAGGTAGAAATTTCAAAGGTAGAGGACAACAAAGTGGTAGAGGTCAGCTGAAAGTTCAGAAAGGAGAGGCCAACAACTCACATCATGAAGAACAATCCCCAAGAGGTAACGATTGTTTTAGAGGTAGAAGACCTTACTCAAGAGGTATAGGTACAGGTTTTTTGGGAAAAAAAATTAGTTGCGATAAATATGTTGGTCATAGATCTTACGAGTGTCCAGAGATTCCTTCAAAGAGTCAAGGGAGTGCACATATTGTCCAATTTGAAGAGGAGAGCATGGAATCACCTTCTCATGAAGGTGCACCTAAGGTGGGAGAGTCATTGTTCATGAAAATAATATTCCTTAAGCCTAACAAGGAGATTCAGGAGCCTGCTCAAAGGAAGACGTTGTTCAGAACCACATGCAAGACTAAAGCTAAATGTTGCAAAGTTATTCTTGATAGGAGAAGTATTGACAACCTTGTGTCTACTGAGATGGTTTATAAATTAGGCCTGAAGAAGAAAACACATCCAAGATTCAAATAGGGAGTTACAAAGATCATGTAACATGTGATGTTATTCCAATGGATGTTTGTCATGTTCTCTTATGTAGGCCTTGGCAGTTTGGGAGGAGAGCAATTCATGATGGGAGGAGTAATACTTACACTTTTGAGAAAGATAGAAAGAAGCATACACTCATACCTTTGAAAGATGAGAATGCAATGAGGAGGTTGGTCCTAAAGTGTTGATGGTCAATGGTAAAGATTTATTACATCAAATCAGAAATGAGGAGGTAGGTTTTGCATTGATTGGCAAGCTAAGAATAGTCATTACTAGCACAAAGTTGACTAATCTACCTATAGAAATTCAGGATTTGTTGAGTGAGTTTATTGATATTGTTGTGGATGATTTACCTAATGAACTACCTCCAATGAGAAGCATCAATCATCATATAGATCTCATTCCAGGGGCTAATCTACCAAACAAGGAAGCTTACAGGATGACTCCAAAGGAAAATGAAGAAATCAAGAATCAGGTCCAAGAATTGTTTAACAAAGGGCTAGTAAGAGAGTTTGAGTCCTTGTGTTGTTCCAACAGTGTTGAGTCTTGTTAGCACACTTTTCCACCCTCCAATTGATCTGATATAACATAAAAAACATCGATGGAAAAGTGGCTAATTAAAGGATAAAATCCCCAAATTGTTACGGGCTAGACCTCTCTTTGTTTGGGTTGGTGCTTTCCAGCCTTAGGGGGAGTCCCTAGGGTACTTTGTTGTTGTATTAAAGTATGATTGTATGCAATTAATGAAGAAAACAAAAATTGATATGTCTTGGACAATGTCTTAAAACTCCCCAAGACGTGGGGGAAAAGATAGTTTTGTAGCTTGGAGGGATCCTACAGGGTTAGCACAAGAGAAATAGAAGAGAATATAAGAGAAACTACTCAAAAGATAGATTAATATCAAAATGAATAGCATGAACTACTAATATAATTGCAAAAATAAAACAAAGTACCAACAATAAAGAAAGTTCAGAAACAAACACAACGCTTCTTTATTATAGGCTTGTCAAAGGATTGATTGCGCCACAATCAACAAGTCCACAACCAGTACAATGACTATCCCTACTCAAAGAGAGAGTAGCTAGACTATAGAATGAGAGAGAAGAGAGAAGACAATAATATGTCATTGCTGCAATAATCTGACCATAAACATGTGACCAACAGTCCAATATAGTAGAGGGGGCGCATCTCTCCAACCAATAATAGCCATGAGCATGAGGTAAGCCAAATCAAGCAATTTGCATGAGTTAAGTGAGAGTGATGGGGCATAAAATGCATGAGCATGAGGCAAAGAAGGAAAGATATGGCGCATATGGGAAAGGGAGTATGAGTAAACAACAACCATGTGCACAATGTAAGTGGAGTGTGGAGGGTCAACTCATGCAAAGAGTGGGAATATTACTGCCTGGGAAAACAACCTATGCGCATGTATGAGGGTTTGCACCCTATTTTAGGGAGTAATGTGCATTAATGAGGAGAAGTGGAGAAAAGGGACCATGTGTAAGGGAGATACAGGCAATATGGAGTAAAAAGGGCTAATAAAGTGAAGGAGAGATGCATGGGAGGATGTGCATGCATGAGAGGGATAACATGCACGTGAGGGAGGACAAATTAGATGATGACGTGAGGATAAAGGAACGAGGTAGTATGCATGTGGATGAGTGGGAGGATGAGGTGGATAGGGAAGATATGCATGTGAGTGAGAGTACAAGTACAAGTTGGGAGCACACGCACGAGTGGAGGAATATAGGAGGTGATGACGTGAGGGGTTTGTCACATGGCCCAAAAAGGAAGCATGTGCTATAATAAGTCTTAAAAGGATGGGCATAAGTTATATTAAAGGGGGTGCATATGTCTATGGGTGATGCAGGAGCATCGCCAGCAAGCGCAAGTGGAGAATAGTTGGATATGCTGTTAAATTTATATGCAGCAGCGAGAGCCATTCTCCTGGAGGATGGCCAAGACCCTAGATATGTCTAGGGCCCCTGGACTGGGTCCAGGGTACCCATGCCTGGGGCATTGGGTTTCTTGGTCTGGGACCAAGTATTTGAAGCCCCTAGATATATCTAGGGCCCCTGGACTGGGTCCAGGGTACCCATGCCTGGGGCATTGGGTTTCTTGGTCTGGGACCAAGTATTTAAAGTCCCTAGATATATCTAGGGCGCCTGGACTGGGTCCAGGGTACCCATGCCTGGGGCATTGGGTTTCTTGGTCTGGGACCAAGTATTTAATGTCCCTAGATATATCTAGGGCCCCTGGACTGGGTCCAGGGTACCCATGCCTGGGGCATTGGGTTTCTTGGTCTGG
>ML779335.1:202113-243661 GCA_009831015.1 Picea engelmannii
GTTGGATCTGATATATTTTTCTGAGCTCTACTATTCTGCTGCTACAGTACATTATAGATCTATCTTTTATATGTTAAGTTACAGATCTAAGTTGGTTTAGCATTAAATTTAAAAAGTGACTACTGTCTAGCATTCTACCCTAAAATCTAACATATGCCAGCGCGCATTTTGAAGACATTCATTTTGAATTTCAAAAGATGGACCATTAATGTAATAGCTGGAAGGATGTATTTGCTTTTAATGTTTTGGGGATTGTAATACATATCTTGAGCGTTTGCTCTCATCTGTCGGTTGAAGGCATTTATTGTAATAAATGTAAAGTAGTTGTAGTTTTTAATTCGATAAGATAGCTTAAGGTTGTAGGAGGGAAAAACTCAAGAAGACTCCCTCGTAGAGGGTTGTATTATCATTCTCATTGTAAGAGCAAGAGAGCATAGGAGAGCCGAGAAGAACAGAGATTGTAGAAGTTGTATGAGCAGATAGTTGTTGTTGTGGTAGACCATGTACAGAAGCACTTGAATTAATATAAGAATGCTTTGATCCAATTTCATGGTGTATTATGAATGTTTTGTGTATCTATTGAATGGTATGTTTACAACTTTCTTATATTCTTTGTTATGCATTTGTTTCAATGTTGTGTGTGTATGTGATTTCATGTTGAATGTATGAAGTCCGTGGGGAGAGTATGAGTTTCAATTGTTTCTCTTCCTGAGAATTCCTCCAAGGAGTGTAGTGAAAGTCCGCAAGGAATGCGTCGACAAGATTCTGAGTTTTATCTCAGAAAAGCTCAGGAGAGATAACGTTAACTTATACCAGTAGAAGTGCAGGTAGAGCACAGAGTCGTGCAAGGTGTGCGTAGGCCAGGTCGAAGTCTTAGACTTTTCCAACCCAAGTGAGTGGTTGAAGAACTTCTGTCGCAAGGAGTGCGCAAAGTTGGAGTTGTCGAATAACTAGAGGTTATTGTGGAAACCGCAAGGAGTGCGCATAGGATTCCTTAGAATCCTTGAGTTTGCAGCGAAGATCAAGCTCAGGAAGGATAGAGATTTGGAGAAGTTCAGAGGATGGATGAGGGTCAAAGTCACCTCGCAGAAACAAGCTCAGGAGAGATAGCAGTCGTCAGATCTGAATGGGCGAGAGCCGTTGATTTGGCGCTTTGAATATCGGCATTACGGGAGTCGGAAGAGTGTGGAGGAAGCTGTAACTCGGAGGTCGCGAATCGCGAAATCCCAACACGATCTAGACCGTCGGATCGTGGAAGAATCGGGACCGTCGGTCTGATGTGAGGAAATCGTGAGTTCAGATATCGGGAAAAGGGAATAAAGCTACATCACGAAGTCCCGATACGTGAAATCCCGACACGCTCGAAAGTTGGGCCCCAGGTCGCAGTCGAAGGTCACATCAGTGAAGAATTAAAGGGAGGAGCTAGGGACCGTTAGCCTATTTCGGGGTTTCGGGAATCGGAGGAGTCGGGGTGACTCGCAACGAAAGTCCAAAAATCGAGAAACGCGACGCACCCTTTGGGGTTAAGTCTGTGATCATGTTGGTGGTCACGTGGAGTGGAGGCTCGCATCTAGTGCATGTTCGCACAAGCGGAGCATAGAAAAGGACATGTGGTCTTTAAGTGTCGAAGGTTCTAGCAAGGACCAAGAAGCCATTTTGGCTCGGGAATTGGAAGATCCAAAGACCGGGAGGTCAGTAGACCCTGTTGAGGTGGGGCTCTGTGTCAAGTGGTATCAGAGCATACAACTATTGTTTTCTGTAAGAAAGGGAAGACAGAGGACAGTTGTGATTTGAATTCTGCGTGGACAGATTGAAACAATGCCGCCAAGGAGACGTCCAGAGAGAACTTTACCCGATCCAGCCGTGGAAAGGGAGATGAGAGAACTTCGTGCTCGATTAGATGCTATGGAGACAACAAAGAGACGAACACCCGATACCGGAGATATCAATGAAGCTGAAAGCGAGAACGAAGGAGTTGAAGAAGCTGTAGTCGAAGATGCTGCAGATGAACGTCTATTTAAAGTTGTTGCAAGGATAGGTTCCAGTTCAAAATTGGACATTCCGATGTATCACTATTCTCTGTGCAGGTTGATATCAGATGATTGTTATGGATACTACATGTCTCTAGACAGTAGAGATATGCTACTGTGGTGGATATGTTCCATTGTTTGTGACTATGTGAGTAGTTGTGTGCTACTATGGATAAACACAGTTGTGTTCTATCAGTTCACATTGTACCAGTTGTCATGGAGATTATCCAGTTGGATAATAATGACGATGCTCATGATGCTACCAGTTGAATGGTCTGTTTGTGCTCAAGACCATTATCGGTTATACCTCCCTAGCTAGGAGGGAGTGTTGATATTATGGTAGCTTCGGGAGGTATCAACTTCCATTGTGACCTTTGACAAGATTAGAATATTCTGGAAGAAAGAAAAGAAGTGACCGTAACCCTAGAAGAGATGTCGGTTGAGAGAGATAATTAATATGAATTAATTAGTACACAGAATGAGAAGTCGGCCCAAGCAGTCTGCCAGGATTAGTATAAATACAAGGCACCAGTCTTCATTTAACACACACTTCTCAGAATTGCAGAAAGGCCCTTGTGCGCACTGCAGTCTAGCAGTCTTGTGCGCAAGTTCTGGAGAAGGTGTTGCCGCCAGTTCTGAAGCCTATTGCTTCTATCTTTTTGGGTTGGACTCTCTGATCAGCTTTGGTTACTTCTTGCTTGGTGCATTAGCCTTGCTTGGCTATTGGATTGCTACCAGAAAATAGAATGTGTTTTAACCTGTTAGAATGTGCTCGTTTTACCAAAGACAATATCACTATTGTCACCCAACCATAGGCCAAAGCCACCCTCCAAGCACCTTAACCTTGACAGAGAATCACTCCGGAAGCAAACCCTGGGCTAGATAGCCAAACAAAAGGTAGCACACCTTTCTCCAAGGATAGCGCACCAAACAAGGACTGATCAGATAGTCCAAACCATAACCAAGAGATAGTCCAAGCCAAAACGTAATCTGTTAGCTGCAGCAGCTACAACGACAACTTCTCCTCCAAACTTGTGCACAAACTGGCTAACTGCAGTGCGCACAAGTGAGCTCTGCAGTTCTGAGAATGCTTGCCAGAATGAAGACTGGCCTCATGTATTTATATTAATTCTGGCTAACTGCCTGGGCCGACTTCTCATTCTGTGTGCCTATTTACTTAGTATATAATATTTCTTCTGGCCGACTTCTTCTCTTGGAGGCTAATAACCTAATACAAATTATCCTCTTGAGCCGACTTGTCTTCTAAGGTTATTAGCCAACTCATTAGGGTTTCTTCTTGCTTCTTGGAATATTTTATTCTCGTTAGGTTTACACGTGGAGGTAAATACCTCCCGCAGCTACCATAATATCAACACTCCCTCCTAGCTAGGGAGGTATTACAGGTAATGGTCTTGAGCACAAACATACCATTCACCCGGTAGCATCAACATAGTTGTATAGACTATCTCATGACTAGATCATTAGCACCATCATCACCATCAGTGTCATCAGTTGCATCATCTCTCGAAACCATACTCCATCTGAGTAATTAGACATGATGTTGGATAAGTCACTCTCTCCACAGAGTGACACAAGAGCCATTCTTCTAATCCAAACATATGTCCTAGAAGAATAAATGTCCTGAACCATTTTTCGTCCGGGAAATCTCTATCCATTGATCATCCATCTAGCTGATAATCATTTCCAACACTGTTGATAGTCTTCAAGGCAATCGAAACAATATCATTCAATAGAACACAATTGTGTCTATCCATATTAGTACACAACTACAATCTAGTGGTACACTACCACACCAAGTAGCACACAGGTACTTGATTAGTGACGTATAGTCACAAACAGTGGAACACATCCACCACAGTAGTATACATCTATTGTCTATAGACATACAGTCTTCATAACAATCATCTGATATTAACCTGCACAGAAACAATGTTATGATATAAATTGAATCATCTGGGCCATTCTTCCACTCACATCTGTGAGATCTCGAAGAGCATCTGCCCTCAGAAGGTCAAACATCAATGATGAGCTATATGGACTATTCGTCTCAAGCAAGGAAGGATAATTGTCTTGATTTCTGAGCCTGGACCATTCCCCACCCTGGGCCATTCCTCTGACACTAAACAAAGTGCAACCTGGAGAGAATGAGTCTGCCCTAGGGAATGCATGTCCCTGATTGTTGAACCTGGACCATTCCCCACCCTGGGCCATTCCTCCAGCAATAAACAAAGTGCAACCTGGAGAGAATGAATCTGCCCTAAGGAATCACTGTCCAGACCATTTCCTAAGGAAATGATTGTCCTGTACCAACCTCCAAAACGGACCATTCTTTGAAACTGCTCACAACTGTGAGCTTCGAAAGAATGATTGTCCGGCGAGGCGGGCCAGTCTTCTTGAGTAACCCTCAAGAAGAGAGACTACCCTAGACCATTCCCCATGTTAACCACAATGGGAAATCGATGTCTATGGTACATCAGCAATCCATCGAACCACTTTCATTACGAAAATGTTCGTTCAATCTGGACCATTTTCCGAACTAGAAAATGCCTGTCTGTCAGAAATCTCAAACCACTTTCCAAACTGAAAAGAAACTGCTCATCCTGGACCATTTTTTGAACTGAAAAATGACTATCCATAAATAACACATCAGTGCTCCCTCCCAACCTGGGAGTCATCTCTTCATTTTTCAATAAGAAAGTCGTCTCCACGAGCTCCAGCTTGAGTACGCAAACTCTTTCACCTTGTACATAGGCTTTACCAAAATGTATGCTTATCTACTCCTCTGTGGAGATATATATATTGGAGAACCACTTCTCTTTTCTAGACTTTATTACGGAGAATGTAATGCTTGATCTCAAATGTACTTCGGTCTTTCTGGAACATTGGTTTTCTCTTAAGGCTTCATATAGCTCTGATCAATATAGTATATCATTATTGGATTCATCTTTTGTTCCCTGCTAGCTCATAACATCGTGGCAAGGCTCAAACTAGAACATATCCATGTGGCACTTCTTCTGTCATCATGAGATCTTTGTCATGGATTGGCAATCCATCATTATGGAGTTCTAAGTAATCATTCTGATATAATATGAAAGGTTTTCACCACGCTTCTGTTGTGCATTGGAGGTTCTTCACCAAGTTGCCTTCTTTCATCTGCATACAAGTGTCACTTTCTGGTATACCTAAAATCCTTGAGGTTGCTCTTCATACGCTCTTTGTTGAATTATTCTAGAGAACAGTCTTTGTCAATCCCATGGATATTGCAGACAATATAATGGCTGATGTAGAGGTATGTCTGGTTCAGTCATCATAGTCTTCTTCCTCCATCTGGGAGAACCTCTAGTTCTGGATCTCGCAATGCTTACATTCATAAGTCTTTCCACACACTATTCTTCATCACAACTTTCAGTTCCTCTGCTTGATTGCTTTTAGTGGGTTCATATCAGGCTGGCAATCTTGTGATTCTTGATACAATGACTGGTTGTTCTGGCTTTTCTTTTTTTCTTGGAATCTTCATGTTCTTCCTCATGTTTTTCTTTAGCTCTTGGGTCCATGGAGTTATAGATTCCATGACCTGAAGGTTTCACTTCTTTCTGTGGATGGACAACAAGGGATACTTTTAAGGCTTATTTTCGAAGAAGGCTTCTTCTAAAGTCAAACTGAGCACATACTGCTTTTCATGGCTGCTACCATGGATATATACTTCATCATCTTCTATGGATCATAGGATTAGCTCCCTCCTAATCCTTGCTTCATGTATGAGTTCATGTATATAATCGGCTCCCTCCATCTAACATAATCCACGCTTTTGTCTGCTTCCTTATTGCCTTCTCCAAAGTGTCATAAGTCTTTCTCCAATTTCCTCTTGATTGCTGACTTCTTTCTATCTTTACTTCTTCTAGGTTTCTTTCTGATTTCGGCTTATCTTGCAGTTTGTCTTATAGTCATAGTGATAGCAGCCCTTATCTTGTTGTTCTTCCATAAGCATAGTTTCTCTTTGAACATATTATCTTCTAAAAAATAGATATGCAAGATATGTATCGAAAACATGGTATGTACAAGAACTATGAAGAGTATTGTTACCTTGTCTTAGAAAAAGAAGTTTGTTTTGTCCTACTTGGTTTTCTTTGAGGGTTCCCTTTCTTCAGCAACTGATGCTTCGTGTGTTTCCTTCCTTTTCTTTAACTTGGGACAATGATTCTTGTAGTGACCATACTTTTGACAATTGAAGCATTATATCCTTGACATATCTTTCTCTTGATTTGTTTTCTTCCTGGAGCCAAACTTCTTTTTGTTCCTGAAATCCTTGAACCTTGTTGTGAAGGCTTGATCATCGTACTTCTTTTTGGGGTTTCTCTTTTGCACTGATCCTTGATTGTTCTTGAGCACAACAAGTCCAAAGTTCTTCAAATGTAGGATACTCCTTCCTTGTGTTCATGCTTGCGGCAAATGCATCCCATGTCTTGAGAAGACCACTGAATTCTATGTTTACCAATTCCTTCTCTGAAATGATCTCTTCAATAGCTTGTAGTTGATCTCTTAACTAAGAGATTTTCACAAAGTATGATGTTATGTTGTCATCATCATTCATCTTCATGTCACAGAGCTCATTCTTTAGACTCATTACTTGTCCAATGTTTCTGACTGAGAAGAGGTTTGTTAGGGCATCATACATCTTCTTCGATGAGTCAAAATGGGAGATGTAGGGTATCAAGTGGTCTTTTATAGAGTCCACTATGATACTCATGGCATTGATATCACCGTCTTTGAATTTTTTCATAACTGCAACGTTTTGTGGTTCCTTCTGTTTTCCTTCTTCAAACTCTGGTTCCACGATCTTTCCTTTCACGATATCCAGCACTTTATTCTTGGCAAGGATGAGGTCAATCCTTATCTTCCATGCTCTGAAGTTAGAAGCTCCATCTAACTTGTTTTCTGACTTCATAGAGTAAGTCATGGTTGCTTTGACTTGGTCAACCCTAGATTTGACCAAAAACTCAAACTTGACGTCTTGTCTTGCTGAGAGTACCAAGAGATGCGCTAGGCTAGGGTGCACTGGTCTATCCGGAAATTAGGTCAATCCCTTCACTTAAGGTGCCTCAACGAGAGGGTTAGGGTTTTTGCAACTGCACCTGCTAGTAACCCTAGCGGTAGTGCTTTGGTGACTGCTCCTACTAGAAACCCTAGCAGCAGTTCTTCAATGAGCTTAATATCCCTATGGCTATGCTCCCTTCCAGTGGTTAGACTGAATGAAGGAGGTGTGGGCCCATAACTTGTTAGAATGTGCTCGTTTTACCAAAGACAATATCACTATTGTCACCCAACCATAGGCCGAAGCCACCCTCCGAGCACCTTAACCTTGACAGATAATTACTCCGGAAGCAAACCCTAGGCTAGATAGCCAAACAAAGGGTAGTGCACCTTTCTCCAAGGATAGCGCACCAAACAAGAGCTGATCAGATGGTCCAAACCATAACCAAGAGATAGTCCAAGCCAAAACATAATCTGCTAGCTGCAACAGCTACAACGACAACTTCTCCTCCAAACTTGAGCACAAACTGGCTAACTGCAATGCGCACAAGTGAGCTCTGCAGTTCTGAGAATGCCTTCCAGAATGAAGACTGGCCTCCTGTATTTATACTAATTCTGGCTAACTGCCTGGGCCGACTTCTCATTCTGGGTGCCTATTTACTTAGTATATAATATTTCTTCTGGCCAACTTCTTCTCTTGGAGGCTAATAACCTAATTCAAATTATCCTCTTGAGCCAACTTGTCTTCTAGGGTTATTAGCCAACTCATTAGGGTTTCTTCTTGCTTCCCGGAATATTCTATTCTCGTTAGGTTTACACATGGATGTAAATACCTCCCGCAGCTACCATAATATCAACAGAAGGCAACTTGGACGTTGAAGAGTTGCTAGATTGGTTTAGAGCTTTGGATAAATACTTCGACTATGAGGATGTCGAGGAAGATAAGAAGGTTAAGCACGATGTCACTAGACTAAAAGGGCATGCAACACTGTGGTGGGATGAACTGCAGGCTGACAGGCGTTGCAAGGGCAAACAAAGAATCAAAAGTTGAGATAGAATGGTAGCGAAGATGAAAGCCAAATTCATACCCAAAGATTATCAAATCTATCTGTTTCGAAGAATACAGAATTTGAGACACAAAGGGATGACAGTGAAGGAATACACTGAAGAGTTTTACAGGTTAAATATCAGAGTTGGTCATCGTGAGAGTGATGATGAAAAGGTCGCCAGATATATGAATGGCCTGAGATATGAGATTCAGGATGAGATGAGCATGGTGACAATCAGAAATGTAGAAGATGTTTATCAGGTTGCTCTGAAGGCAGAAGAGAAATTGGCCCAAAAGCAACGTCAAAGGGGCAGAGGTAGAAGTCAGAGCAGAGGCAAAGCAATTGCCAAGGATAGAGTACAAAAACACAAGGATGAAGAGAAGAAACCTCATAACCACCCAGAAAGGGGAGGAAGTTCACAAGGGAGGCAATATGCCGACAGGAATACTTTTCCTCGAGCAAGAGGAAGAGGAAGAGGAAGAGGAGGCAAAGTAAAGTGTTTTGTCTATGGAAAGATCGAACACAAATCTTGGGAATGTCCCGATAGAAAAAGGGATGGAGGAGGCGAAGCTCACATTTCAGAAGCGCAGAGGCGAAATGTTGAGGCAGAAGATGCAGAAGGTGGAAGATCCTTAATGATGAGGAAAATTCTCTTGAAGCTAGAGAAAGAGATGGAAAATTCAGTCTAGAGGAACAGCTTATTTAGGACTGCTTGCAAGACCAAGGATAGGGTATGCAAGGTGATAGTTGACAGTGGAAGCATGGATAATTTAGTATCCACAGAGATGGTGGAGAAGCTGGAATTGGAGACAGTTGTACATCCAAACCCGTATAAAGTTTCGTGGTTGCAAAAAGGACATCAGGTAACAGTCACTAAACAATGTTTAGTTGAATTTAAGATAGGGGGTTATAGAGATGAGATTTTATATGATGTAATTCCCGTGGATGTCTGTCATCTTTTGTTGGGAAGGCCGTGGCAATATGACAGCAATGTTATTCATGACGAAAGAAAGAACACATATATCTTGGAGAAGAATGGTAGGACGCATATGTTGCTGCCAATTGAAGACAAGAAGGTGAAAGAAGAAACAAGCAATACTATACTTCTCATGAGTGGGAAGGAACTTCTTGATGAAGTCAAGAAAGATCAAAAAATGCAGTTTGTTGTGGTTATAAAACCTAGAGTCATCTTGACTAGTACTTCGGTAGATGATCTACCTGAGGAAATTCAGGAACTGCTAGAGAATTTCGCTGATATAGTGGTGGACGACTTACCTTGTTCGTTGTCGCCCATCAGAAGCATAAGCCATCACATTGACCTTATACTAGGAGCGATTTTACCAAACAAAGCAGTGTACAGATTGACGTCGCGGGAGAATGAAGAAGTTAAGAAGCAAGTCCAGGATTTGATGGACAAAGGGTTGATTAGAGAAAGCTTGAGTCCATGTGTTGTACCAACAGTGTTAAATCCAAAGAAGGATGGTAGATGGAGAATGTGTACAGACTCGAGGGCTATAAACAAAATCACCATCAAGTATAGATTTCCTTTACCCAGGATGGATGACTTGATGGATTGCTTTAGTGGAGCAAAGTTTTTTTCAAAAAATGATTTGAAAAGAGGATATCATTAGATTAGAATGAGGGAAGGTGATGAATGGAAGACAGCATTCAAGACGAATGAAGGACCGTATGAATGGCTTGTCATGCCATTTGGGTTGACGAATGCGCCAAGTACCTTTATGAAATTGATGAACGAAGTCTTGAAAGATTTCATTGGAAAGTTTGTAATTGTGTATCTTGATGATATACTGATCTTCAGTAAGACTGAGGAAGAACATTTGAGACATTTAACTCTAGTGATGAGGAGGTTGCAGCAAGAGAAATTGCTGATAAATCTGAAGAAGTCATCTTTCATGAAGACAGAGCTTATCTATTTAGGTTTTGTGATCTCTTCGAATGAATTGAAGATGGATCCGAAGAAGGTAAAAGCAATCAAAGAGTGGTCGTCGCCAAGGAATATCTTTGAAGTCAGAAGCTTCCATGGACTAGCCAATTTTTACAGGAAGTTCATCAAAAAATTTAGTGGAATTTGTGCGCCAATGATGGACACAGTCAAGAAAAGACATAAATATTTTCATTGGACAGAGGAAGCGAAGAAAAGTTTCAAGTTGTTAAAGGAAAAGATAACTGAACAACCAGTTCTGGTTCTGCCAGATTTCAGTAAAACATTTCAAGTGAGATGTGACGCAAGTGGATTTGCGATTGGAGCAGTCTTAAGTCAAGACAATAGACCAGTTGCATATTTCAGTGAGAAACTGAATGAGGCCAAAAGGAATTATTCCACGTATGATAAAGAGTTTTATGCAGTCATACAAGCGTTGAAGAAATGGAGGCACTACCTGGTTCCGAAAGAGTTCGTTTTGTATAGCAATAACCAGGCCTTACAGTTTATAACCAAACAAAAGAAATTGAACTAGAAACATGCAAAATGGGTTGAATTTATGCAGAACTTTAATTTTGTTATAAAGCATATTTCTGGAAATGCTAACAAGGTTGTTGATGCATTGAGCAGGAAATGTTTGATTCTGCAGAAGTTTCGTGTGAAGACCTTAGGTTTTGATAGCCTTAAGGAAATGTACAGAGATGATTCAGATTTCAAGGACGCTTACGAAGCATGTGAGAATCTTGTTTTAAGGGACAGTAGCCAATGGATTGAATATTTAATTCAGGATGGATTGTTATTCAAAGGAAATCAATTGTGTATCCCGAAGAGTTCTATGAGAGAAAATCTTTTGAAGGAAACGCATAGTGGGGGATTGGTTGGACATTTTGGCCATGATAAAACTTTTGCGCAACTGAACAGTTTGTATTATTGGCCAGGAATGAGAACAGATGTGCGGAAATTTGTCAACAAATGTAGAACTTGCCAGCACGCAAAGGGGAAAAGACAGAATACAAGGTTGTATCAACCATTGCCAATACCAAAGAGGCCGTGGGACGCGATAAGCATGGATTTTTTGTTGGGACTGCCAAGGACACAGAGAGGTTGTGATTCCATATTCGTGGTAGTCGATAGATTCTTAAAAATGGCACATTTCACTCCATGTTAGAAAACTAGTGATGCAACACACATTGCAAATCTGTTTTTCAAAGAAGTTGTTCGACTTCATGGTTTAACCAAGAGTATTGTTTCAAACAGAGATACCAAATTTGTTGGTCATTTATGGAGGACACTATGGAAGAAGCTGGGGACGAATCTATCTTTTAGCTCAGCATATCACCCTCAGACGGATGGACAGACTGAGGTAGTAAATCAAAGTTTGGGGGACTTATTGAGGAGTTTGGTAACTGAACATCACAGCCAGTGGGATCAGATTCTACCACAAGCGGAATTTGCATATAATGACTCACCTAATAGGAGCACAGGACAGAGTCCATTCCAAATAATGTATGGAATGCAGCCAAGAGGAGTATCTGAGTTCTGAGACTTGGAGCAGAATGAGTTCAGGAGTACTGGAGCAGAAGATTTTGCAGCAGAGATGCAGGAGCTCCACAGTAAAATTAGAGAGTGATTGCAGAGTTCCAACCAAGAATACAAGTGCAGAGCAGATCAGCACAGAAGAGAGCTTCAATTTGAAGTGGGAGATTTAGTCTTAGCACATCTAAGAAAAGAAAGATTCCCAAGGGGAACATATAATAAATTGAAGATGAAAAAGATAGGACCATGTAAGATTTTACGGAAATTTGAGGCAAATGCTTATGAGATAGAATTGTCAGATGATGTGGGCATATCACCCATATTCAAAGTAGCAGATCTGTATCCTTACAGAGTAGATGAAACAGATGGAACGGAGAATCAGAAGAAAATTCAATGGGTCAAACAAATGCCTGTAGCTGAAAAGCCGCAGATGGAAAAGATCATTGACAAAAGAGTTAGCAAGAAGACCTGGAGGAAGACACATTTTGAATATTTGGTAAAGTGGAAGGGACACCCAATTGAGGATGCCAGTTGGGAAAGTGAAGCAGATATCCAGAAACATGGATAGATGGTGCAGGAGCTCATGGATAGGAGTCCATGAATTTTTCAGCCAGAGGAGTATGATGCAAGAGCATCGCCAGCAAGCACGAGTGCAAAACAGCTGGATATGCCAGCACGCATTTTGAAGACATTCATTTTGAATTTCAAAAGATGCACCATTAATGTAATAGCTAGAAGGATGTATTTGCTTTTAATGTTTTGGGGATTGTAATACAGATCTTGAGCGTTTGCTCTCATCTGTCGATTGAAGGCATTTATTGTAATAAATGTAAAGTAGTTGTAGTTTTTAATTCGATAAGATAGCTTAAGGTTGTAGGAGGGAAAAACTCAAGAAGACTCCCTCGTAGAGGGTTGTATTATCATTCTCATTGTAAGAGCAAGAGAGCATAGGAGAGTTGAGAAGAATAGAGAGTGTAGTAGTTGTATGAGCAGATAATTGTTGTTGTTGTAGACCATGTATAGAAGCACTTGAATTAATATAAGAATGCTTTGATCCAATTTCATGGTGTATTATGAATGTTGTGTGTATCTATTGAATGGTATGTTTACAGCTTGCTTATATTCTCTGTTATGCATTTGTTTCAATGCTATGTGTGTACGTGATTTCATGTTGAATGTATGAAGTCCGTGGGGAGAGTATGAGTTTCAATTGTTTCTCTTCCTGAGAATTCCTGCAAGGAGTGCAGTGAACGTCCGCAAGGAATGCATCGACAAGACTCTGAGTTTTATCTCAGAAAAGTTCAGGAGAGATAACGTTAACTTATACTAGTGGAAGTGTAGGTAAAGCACAGATCCGTGCAAGGTGTGCGTAGGCCAGGCCGAAGTCTTAGACTTTTCCAACCCAAGTGAGTGGTTGAAGAACTTATGTCGCAAGGAGTGCACAGAGTTGGAGTTGTCGAATAACCAGAGGTTATTGTGGAAGCCGCAAGGAGTGCGCGCAGGATTCCTTAGAATCCTTGAGTTTGCAGCGAAGATCAAGTTCAGGAAGGATAGAGATTTGGAGAAGTTCAGAGGAAGGACGAGGGTCGAAGTCACCTCGCAAAAACAAGCTTAGGAGAGATAGCAGCCGTCAGATTTGAATGGGCGAGAGCCGTTGATTTAGCGCTTTGAATATCGGCATTTCGGGAGTCGGAAGAGTGTGGAGGAAGCTGTAACTCGGAGGTCACGAATCGCGAAATCCCGACACGATCTGGACCATTGGATCGTGGAAGAATCGGGACCATCAGTCTGAGGTGAGGAAATTGTGAGTTTGAATATCAAGAAAAGGGAATAAAGCTACATTGCAAAGTCCCGATATGCGAAATCCCAACGTGCTCGAAAGTTGGGCCCCAAGTCGCAGCCGAAGGTCACATCAGTAAAGAATTAAAGGGAGGAGCTAGGGACCGTTAGCCTATTTCGGGGTTTCGGGAATCAGAGGAGTCGGGGTGACTCGCAACGAAAGTCCCGAAATCGAGAAACACGACGCGCCTTTTGGGGTTAAGTTTGTGGTCACGCCGGTGGTCACGTGGAGTGAAGGCTCGCGTCTAGTGCATGTTCGCACGGGTGAAGCATAGAAAAGGACATGTGGTCTTTAAGTGTCGAAGGTTCCAACAGGGACCAAGAAGCCATTTCGGCTCGGGAATTGGAAGATCCAAAGATCAGGAGGTCAGTAGACCCTGCTGAGGTGGGGCTCTGCATCAAGGGGGGGCATACTTTAATTTAATAAAGTGACATGCATACGTGGGTTAGTGGGTACGTATAAAGGGAAGTGGGGTTAGGATAAGACAAGGGACATACTTTAATTTAATAAAGCGACATGCATACGTGGGTTAGTGGGTATGTATAAAGGGAAATGGGGTTAGGATACGACAAAGGACATACTTAAAGGAAGATGTATGAGTGAGGGTTTTAAGTGGAAAGGGGAAAGTAATACGTATAGAGATAGGGAACAAGGACATGGATAAAGGAGATGTGCCATAGGGATATAAATGCACATTAATGAATAATATAACTTTTAATGGACTTTAAATGCACGAAAAGTCGTACTTATGGTGGGGAAGTGGTACTTATGGCGAGTGAAGGGAAATTAATGGTGACTTAGCCTTAATTAGTTCAATCACGCCCAAGTTGACTTGCCACCTCATCCATACACCCTCCATTTAATTAATTAACTCATTTAAATCTTTTAGCCTTGGAAAGTGCACCCCCTCATCAAATGATGCCAAGTAGACGCCACATGTCACACTGAATGGACGCCACATGTCAGAATTTGATCCTGCCACTTGTCACCTTTGGAACCAACCACCCTTGCTATAAATAGAAACTGCTAACAATAGGGTCTGACTCCTAAAATTTAGGAAACTGTCAAAAAAATCCAACATGAGTAAGAGAACACTACCATGTGTCATATGTCTAAAAATAAACACTGTTAAAAATAGAATATCTTCGCATGTCAATGATATCATACTCATTGGATTCGATTTTCTAAGAGGATTCCATATATGCAATCAGAATTGACATGCGAGCCTGGGTGCTCTACCTGCTAAAAATAGAAATACCATGCATGTTGTTAGCATATTATTTTTAGGGTACGGTTGAAAGTTTGTTTAGAATTTGAAAAGTCAGGCCTTGGTCTTGAGAAGACCAAGGCATTCCTGATTGAGTCACAGTGTGTGGTTTGTCTCATGAGATGGCTCAAAATCCTTGGGTCATTTTTAAAATAAAAGGTAATATGCATGTCAATAGAGAGTTAAGTCATAGGTTGAGTCAAAGAGTGTTGTGTCTATCTCATAATACACCATCAAGGGGTATAAGAGTCCATCATGTTGAAATATTTGTAAAGGTCCTTGTGTCCCTAAGTTTAAAATCATGTCACAAAATGGGAAATTATGTGTCAAAGTTGACTCATAGGTTAGGGATGAAAGTCATGTCAAAAGAGGTATCATGGTTCATCATCACACCTGATGAGGTTATAAAAGGGGTAATCATTACACTCCATGTCATTTGTACTGTTGGCAAGCTTCAAACATATGCGCGCTCCTCAAATTTGTTGCGCAAGTTACTTAAATTGGCTCGAGAGGTCTTGTCATCTTTGGACAAGTACTTTCCTTTTTAAATCTGCTCCTTATCCACTCATGTATGCATATTTGCCACCTTTTGTTTGTTTGCACTGCATTCATGACCTGTGCATAAGCTATAGTCTCTCGAGCAAGCTTTAAAACCCTCTGCTACGCAAACGACTCTCCTCGCTACGCAAACACTGTGCAGATTTCCCTCGCTACACAAACCCTGTGTGGTATCATTCGCTACACAAACCCTGTTGCTCTGTTTTTGTTGCGCATCCCGTGTTCGCCTTATTTGTTGTGTAAAAAGACTTTTTTGAGCCCATCATTTATGAAAGCTTATCTCCTGAATAAGTTTGCCTCTCATAAAACACAGATCTGTTTCACCTATTAGAGCCCAAACCCTAGCCCTGCTAAGTTTGCTGTGCAATTTTTCCTGTTGAGTTTTAAGACATATCTGCTTTGAACAAATTTGAAATTTACCTTGCAAAGCAGACATCGTAGATCCATGACATCATAGGAAAAGAAGAAATACAAGGGAGGAAATGTGTTGAGATATGAACCCCAAGAGTTGACTTTGGTAAACTCAGATCATGCATACATGGTGTCTTTTGAGTAGGATGGGTGTATGAGATTTTGTTAAAGAATCCAGGGGTATAACGTGTAGTTGACCAAGGAGTTCGCCCTGAACTTTAATGGTGTCAATACAATCATTATAGGGGTCACCTTTCCAGTATTAGAAGAGACCATATCAGTTGCCACAGAGATTCCCATACAAGGAGAGAAATGGTTTAAAGGTATGCCTCTGGAGCTTATGTTTTATATTGATTTCCTCAAGCCTCGGTATAGAAAGCAGAGGATTGGTGCCACTATCCCCAGGGAATATCTTTTGGAACCCTATGAGAAGATGTTGAGAGTAATCCAAAGGTATTTTACTTGATACTAATTGATCCAAAATGGAGTACTACATAATTTTCCATATGTTTTGGTACTTTCTAGAGTGGAAAATTAGATCCATGGACTTGTAGGGCCCATTTTAAGGGCAGATCCTATTTTGGAAATTTGGGTTCCTCAAACTTTTAGAACCTATTTCAGGAATTAAATGGTATTTTTGGGGATCAAAACTTTGCAAAAAAAGTTCCCAACCCTCCCATGTTGTTCTAGTCGTTGAGAGCTTTTCAACCGTTCAAAGAGAACCTCAATTGAATTTGTATGAGGAAGTTATGCCTCTTGCAAGCTAACGTATGTTTTGACCACCACAATACCAAGTGAATGCCATGTCAGCTCTTATTACTCACACATGTGGAGCTAGTCATGTATGGACTTTCAAGAAAATTCTAGGATGTCCAAAACCCTAACCCTAATCAATTTAGGACATGCAAAACCATAACCCTAGCCCTGGATGACTATGAAAACATGTGAAACATTGAACCACAATGAAAGGAAGGTGTTTTGTTCATATTGTATCGATTTACTATTCCATAGATGAGATGAGCAAAGGAGTGGGAATCTTTAGCAAAAGAGGGAAAGTAGGAGACCCTGTAGCATCCATTCAGGCCACAGTGTCTCTTGTAGCCATGGTGAGACCATATTTCTTTGTATCTTGCATTTATATCTAAGAATACAAGCACAAGGCACAGTCCACATCTTCTTATTGGGTTTCCCAGGGTACATATTGTGTTCATTGTGTTGATGTGTGCTTGTTTTGATACTACCATTTTTCTCTTATATTCTCATTTCATTTCAATGTTTTGAGCGTTATGCTTATAATATTACATCTTAATCATAAGTACACAATCCAAAATAGAGGATAAGCTCACAGTGTATTGCAGCAACATTTACGATCTTTCTTTTATTTTCTTTTTTCTTCTTCACATAATGCAATTCGTAGGGAAAGCCATCGGGTACTTCCCCTCATTCCAAGGATGGTACCCAAGGTAAACCAGATTTTATAGAAGATCAAAGCTTTACTTCCCCTCATTCTGAGGATGGTACCCAAGGTAACCCAAATTATATGGAAGCTAGAAGCTTTGTCATGTCACTTACAGGAATAGAACCTGGGTGGGGATGATAACACTCCGTCACACAACCATTCGGGCTAGAGATAATTGACAACATCTACAATTTGTTGTAACAAACTATCCAATGGAATATCCACGACAGTTTACAGATCATTGATTTGTGGTTTACTATTTGAATTTCCAACTTGATCCTCCCTCCTTGGAAATCCCAGAATGGTTTAGGCTGGAGATCTATATTTATAGTTAACTATATTGCTCATTTCTCCTTCTAACATGCACCTTACTAAGGTTATCACGTCTACCAACAACAAAGCATGGAATATGACATGACCAAGAATAAGATGGGAAATACTACCAGCAGTTTAAGATGTCACTTCCAAGAATGAAATGCATAAGTAGATGGAATAAAATATTTAAGTGAATGTCACTACAGTAGTGATTGGCTCCAAAAACAAGGGTTTGCATTAAGAGGTTTTTTATTTGAGATGAAACTTCCTCTCCAGCAATGCCTCTCCAAAAACAAGGGTTTGCATTAAGAGGTTTTTTATTTGAGATGAAACTTCGTCTCCAGCAATGCCTCTTGAACATGTAGAGAACTAATTTAATCAAGCTTGAATAAAATTAATAAACTTCATTCACAAATTTTAATCCAAATTTTGGCCAAATCTCCGATAACACTCTTACAAGTCTCTTATCAAATTAAATGAAACCATTAAATAATGCACTAAAATAACCTAGATTAAATACAATGAATGTCAACTTCGTTAGGAAATTTTATTTAGTTTTCTAATTGAAAAATAAAAAATATAACTGATCAGTTTAAACTAAACTCAAAACAATAAATGAATACCACGTAATTTAGGATTATAGCAAGTTTTTCAGAAGTTATTTTATATAAACTGAACAAACAAAGAGCAATAGTAGAAAATCACTCAAATCCAGTAGATCAACCTAGGTTCACCTCCTGAGTTCAATAAAGATGTAAAGATAGAGAACTAGATGAAAAGGTTCATTACTAAACTGCATATAGGACATTTTTTTTTTAGCGCAAATCATTTCTCTATACACACTTGCAGGCAATATTTCAACATACAATATTTTCAAACATTCTATTTTGGTGCAGCTTTGTAAGTTCAACACATAAAGTTTGTTTTCAGTAAATACTGATATATAATCCTAGTCTGAAACCTTTCTAAAATATCAATTTGAGATGCTAACATTTTGAATAAATTACTGAAACCAAAAACACCGATATTCTCCGTTATGTAATAGCCATAGATACTTGCATTGAAAAAGCTAAACACCAAACAAACATGGGAAAAAGGGACAAACAAAAAAAGGGAGCTTCTGGGACAACTAGGACAACTAGGTTGAAGCAAAATTCCACAATCTAATTAGACAGGAAAACATAGAAGTGAGACAAAGAAAATTACCTTAAGAATGTGATTACAAACACTGAAAGCAATGCTCTTTGTGTCATGAATATTTTCTCCAGCAAAATTTTCAAGTTGGTAGTAATAGGTTTAGAGTTGAAAGTAAGCTCGCCAGGTGTAGTTCTATTTTGGCTGACAAGGTCCAACTGTCGCCCACCTCGTGAAGAAGAATCAACCCTTTCCCTTGCATTGTCCCTGTCGACAGAACCTCTGCTCCTTCTGTCTCCCTCCCTTTAAATTCTCGTTCCCATTGTCCCTGTCGACAGAACCTCTGCTCCTTCTGTCTCCCTCCCTTTAAATTCTCGTTCCCGTTCCCTTTCAATTTTCCTCGTGAACCGAACCTCTGCTCTTTCTGTCTCCCTTCCTTTAAATTCATGTTCTCGTTCTCTTTCAATTCTACTCATTAACCTTTCCAAAGAGTGTTCTCGTTTGATAACATGGTGAAACCCTCGATGTTCGCTTTCCCTCTCCGCGGTCCCCAATTCTGGTTCCATAATTCAAGCCTTCTTGACAGAAAGCTCCCTCGACTGATCACTCGACCTTCCAGAATCTACCCATTCTCCCCTTACCTAGGTCATTTCACGGAGCCCTCTGCGGTCCATTCCAACAGGATTTTCTTTATTTTCCAGAGGCAAGTGACGAGATCAAATCCCGGTGAGTTTAGGGTAATTTGTTTGTCATAAAAGAAACCCTCCAGCATGCCAAATAAGGAATCCTTAGCAGGTGCTAGTATGCCAAAAACGAGTTTAATACTTTTAGATGCGCGTCAGCTGTAAAATCGAGTTTAATACTTTCTATTATGAAACAGACCCGAAAAAAATTCTGGCCCGACTATTTCTTGAATTTCTGGCAAGCTTATCAAGTCAAAAAGATTTCTTCTCGAGTCTGGCCTGGCCTTTTATTGAATGCCTGGAAGTCTCTCAGGAATCTTGTCAATAATAGCGGTGAATTCCCTTCATGAACCTCTCGAAGTACTGGGACTTGAGAAAACCACCAATCGTATGCCACACACTCATTTTGCAAAGTGTTATACAAGGAATACAGCTAGGACTTACGCTATTCATGATGTTGTGAGTCCACATAATATGTACTATCGATTTGATTTAACTCTCCTACAAAGGTGTGTCCATGATAACCCTCATTATCACTGCACAAATTTCATGGTTTTCCCCATGGTTACCAGAGCCTTGCATTTTGAATTAATTTGACTAATATTCCAGTGACGGGTACAGTAAGCGTAACTACCCCTATCGTACTTGTAACCACACAACTTACCATCTCCATCTTTATACGACAAGTGTTGTGTGTGGCAGCATAGTCCCTGCCAAGTAGATTTAGTTATGGAGATGATAGTTGGCAGCTGATTTAGTTACGGAGATGATAGTTGGCAGCTTATAATTTTTCATGGTGATGATTTTTGGAAAATGGGGAGAGTCGAGGACTACTGTTAAAAAAACAGAATTAACAGTATGGTAAGTAAACGGTAATTAGAAAAGATGTTTAAAAAATATTAGCAAGGGTTTAGTGCCCATTTTGTTCGAACATGTGTGTTGATTTGTCACTAGTAAAAGCATAAGCAATGTGCATTGGGAAAGGCGCAAAGGTAGCGGGGATGGAAAGCAGTGATAAATGCTTTGAAATATTTGTGAAGTCGGGTAGAGTGAAGCTTGCTAGCTTGAGGAATTGTAGACCGCGGAAGTTTTCGGTGCAAGATGTACATCATGGAATTGTAGATAGCGGAAGTTTTGGGTGCAAGATTTATAATAGCTCAAATGCGGGGATCGACGGCTATAAATTTGGCTAACTATGGAATTGTAGATCACCGAAGTTTTTGGTGCAAGATGTATATGATGGAACACGGGGAAGGAAAGTTCGGTTACACCAACCCGGGAACCGACAGCCATAGAATTGGTTAGGTATGAAACGCAATGGCAGTCGGTGGGAATCCCGTAAATTGCAGTTGAATGCGTTTCTTGCTTATTAATGACAATAAGCGAACTTGTGTGTTGATTTGTCGCTACTAAAAGCATAATGAATGTGCAATGGGAAGGACGGGAATGTGGCGGGGGTTGAAGAGAGCGATAAATGGTTTGAAATTTTTGTAAACCCGGGTATAGTGAAGGTTGTGGAAGTACATCACGGAAGTGTTGGGTGCAAAATGTATATCACTGAAGTGTTTTGTGCAACATGTATATCACAGAACAGGGGGCATAAGAATTCGATAGCGCTAAGTCGGGACCTGGCGGTGAGATAGTTGGATAAGTGTTGAAAGGGACCGCGATCAGTTGGACTCACGATGTGACGATATAGATGGAGATGAGGATCTGGCAGTCGACTAACCGAGGAACCCGCGACCAATCCAGGAGCTCGAGAAAGTCAGGTTCAAGTTTAAAGAGATTTTGTTTATATTTATTTAAAATGTATTTATATTAATGTATCTTAATAGATTATTTGTGGTCCAAATGTAAACAATGTTCCAATTTGTGAAGGATTTGTAGACCACGAAAGTTTTGGGTGCAAGATGTATATTGCATAATTGTAGATGATAGAAGTTTTGGGTGCAAGAATTATAATAGCGCCAACCTGGGAGTCGGTCGGACTCTTGTACATCGTTGTTGAATGCGTTTTTTGCTTATTAATGTCAATAAGCAAACCTGTGTGTTGAGTTGTCGCTAGTAAAAGAATAATGAATGTGCATTGGGAAGGGCGGGGATTGAAGCGAGTGATAAATGGTTTGAAACTTTTGTGAACCCAGGTATAGTGAAGCTTGCAAGTTCCAGGAGCCTGATGTCGAATTGTAAATCACGGAAGTGTTGGGTGCAAAATGTATATCACAGAAGTGTTGTGTGCAACATGTATATCATGGAACATGGGGCATAAGAATTTGATAGCGCTAAGTCGGGACCCCGCATTGAGATAATTGGCTAAGTGTTGAAAGGTATCGTGGTCAGTCGGGCCCATGATGTGACGATATAGATGGAGATGAGGATGTGGCAGTCGGCTAACCCGGGAACCCGCGACCAATCTAGGAGCTCAAGAAAGTCAAGTTCAAGTTTAAAGAGATTTTGTTTATATTTATTTAAAATGTATTTATATTAATGTATCTTAATAAATTATTTGTGGTCCAAATGTACACCATGTTCCAATTTGTGGAGGAATTGTAGAGCACAAAAGTTTTGGGTGCAAGATGTATATCGCGAAATTGTAGACGACGAAAGTTTTGGGTGCAAGATTTATAATAGCGCCAACCCAGGGGTAGGTCGGACTCCCATAAATCGTTGTTGAATGTGTTTTTTACTTATTAATGCCAATAAGCGAACATGTGTGGTGAGTTGTCGGTAGTAAAATCATAATGAATGTGCATTGGGAACGACGGGAATGTGGTGGGAGTTAAAGAGAGCGATAAATGGTTGAAATTTTTGTGAACCTGGGTATAGTGAAGGTTGCGGCCATAAAGTTGGCTAAGTATGGAATTGTAGATCATGAAAGTTTAGGGTGGAAGATGTATATCATGAAACACGGGGAATGAGAATTCGGTTGCGCCAACCCGAGAACCGACGACCATAGAATTGGCTAGGTATGAAAGCAACGACAGTCGGTCAGATTACTATGTTGAGTTGTCTCTAGTAAAAGCATAATGAATGTCCATTGGGAAGGGCGGGAATGTGACAGGGATTGAAGAGAGTGATAAATGGTTTGAAACTTTTGTGAACAACGAGTTCCGAGAGTCCGGAGTCGAATTGTAAATCAAGGAAGTGTTGGGTGCAAAATGTATATCACGGAAGTGTTGTGTGCAAGATGTATATCACGGAACAGAGAGCATAAGAATTCAATAGCGCTAAGTCGAGACCCAACGGTGAGATAATTGGCTAAGTGTTGAAAGGGACGGCAGTCGATCAGACTGATGATGTGATGATATATATGGAGATAAGCTAACCCGCGACCAAGCCAGGAGCTCGAGAAAGTCAGGTTCAAGTTTAAAGAGATTTTGTTTATATTTATTTAAAATGTATTCATATTAATGTATCTTAATAGATTATTTATGGTCCAAATGTAAACCATGTTCGAATTTGTGGAGGAATTGTAGACCACGGAAGTTTTGGGTGCAAGATGTATATCGCGGAACTGTAGATGACGGAAGTTTTGGGTGCAAGATTTATAATAGCGTCAACCCGAGGGTTGGTCGGACTCCCGTAAATCATTGTTAAATGTTTTTTTTGCTTATTAATGCCAATAAGTGAACCTGTGCGCCGAGTTGTCACTAGTAAAAGCATAATGAATGTGCATTGAGGAGGGCGGAAATCTAGCGGGGATTGAAGAGAGCGATAAATGTTTTGAAAGTTTTGTGAACCCGGGTATAGTGAAGCTTGCAAGTTCCAGTAGTCTAGGGTCGAATTGTAAATGACAGAAGTGTTGGGTGCAAAATGTGTATCACAAAAGTGTTGGGTGCAAAATATATATCACGGAAGTGTTGGGTGCAAGATGTATATCATGGAACACGGGGCATAAGAATTCGATAGCGCTAAGTTGGGACTCCGCGATGAGATAATTGGCTAAGTGTTGAAAGGGACGGTGGTCGTTCAACCTCATGATGTGAATATATAGATGGAGATGAGGATCCGGCAGTTCTCTAACCGGGAAACTCGTGGCCAATCCAGGAGCTCGAGAAAGTCAGGTTCAAGTTTAAATTGATTTTGTTTATATTTATTTAAAATGTATTCATATGAATGTATCTTAATAGATTATTTGTGGTCCAAATGTAAACCATGTTCGAATTTGAAGGGTGTTTTGGGCTCTCAAATTTTTTTCAAACCCATAACCAATAGAGAAAAAAATATATGACTTAACATTTTCTATATGGAAGCATATTCTGAAATATAGGAAGCTACAATATATGCACAATATAAAACAGGAACATGACTGCAAGATGTACAGGGAAATGAGTTAATTTAAAAAAGAAATACAAAATTCAAATAACAACACCAAACATTGAAGATCACCATAGAACAACCTCAAATATTTCTATTCAAATAAACTGGGTTACAATGTACATTTGAGAATATTTCCCAAAATAGTTGTCTTGGAATTTGTAAAAAAATATATAGTTCAGTACATATTTTGTGAAATAAAAAATGCATTTTCCATAATGACTGGGATTGGGATTGTCGCAGACTACAAAGCAAAGATGTAGAAGAATGAAGTTTGTAGAAAGAAGAAAGTCGGTGATGGAAAACAACAAGACCTGGCAAGAAGAAAGAGAAAACTCCCAGTTCTCGGTTAAAGCTTTGTTAGAGTAACTAGATGAAGACAGAAGAATGTGATCAATATCAACTTACTATGATGGTGTCCTATGCCTTGTCATTTGCTCGTTGGTGTCCTTTTATGGTTTTCCTCATCTTTGACCTTTATTGGTAATCTGGTCAACAACCTTTTTGAACCATTCTTCGATGTAGCTCCTCATGGGTGCCACATTGATTTCATGGCACATTTTTATATTGAAGAATTCACTTTCCAAGTCCCTTAGATCAATAGATAGGTTGTGCAATGCTTCTTGAATATATTGGTTTTTAATCGAATAGCCGACTAGCCAGTTTTTCACGTCATCTTCACCATATTCAAGAATGCCATAGAAATTTTCAAATGACTATCTTTTATAGATGTGAACTTGATTATCAAATGCTTGCTTGGTTAAAAACAAGGAATTGAATATCAATTTTAGGTCTTGGACTTCATTGGTGCTGTCAGCTAGATCTATCTCAGTTAGCTTCTTGAATAGTTTGTTTCTTCTAGATATGGCCTGGCTACATGCTTGAACGATACCATTCAAGTTTTTTACCTTTTCTTTCCAGCATGTGTTTAGCTGGTCTATCCAATCTAGGGAAGGGAGATCCTCTTGTCTTCTTCTGAATTCCATCATACCAATAACTTTAACAGCAAATGGTAAAACTACATTGAGGTAGAAACCTTGCTCGTTCTTGAGATCTTCTTGCAGATACTCATGAAAAGCATGCGCTCTTGTTCCAAAAGAGACCATATTCTTTGAAATCTCCCAAGCTTCTGTTATTAATTCCATTCTTTTGTTTATATTCTTTTCCACATAGCCTCAGGCTGATGTGAGAAAGCTTGATGATCCTTTTAACTTTTTCGCAGGTGCGGTGGACCCGATCATTGCCAAAGGAGTAGAAAATTGTGGAAGAGGCATTAGAGTTGCGTCCAATTCTTTGATTCACTCCTTTAACATGATGTTTTTCATTTCAAAGCTGCTAATAGAGTTGTCTAGAGCCTCTCCAGTTGCTCGATGTATCTGGGAAATCTGGGAAGGGTGCATGTTGTGTAGGTTGATCTATGAACGAGATTTCCCTTTTTTTTTATTTACATCTCTCTTTTCAATAACCAATTTTTTGGATTCGCTGTAAAAAACAACACTCTGAAATGCAAAAGACTCTTCTTCGTCCAATGTATCGGTGCTAATTATTTCCATCTCGGGATTATGCGGAGCAGTGCTCTCTAGCTGGTCGTCGTCGGAGAACATTTTGTCAATGCCAATTTCTAGTTCCATGTCTTCGAGGGAGAGATCATGGATATCAATTTCTCCCCTCAGTCCCTCTTGTTCTTGGACTATTGTTTTTCATTTTTTGCTCTCAGGAAGTTTGTGAGAACTTTCAATTTTTCCCAAGGGAGGGTTCTTATCTCCTCCTCCACCTGAAGAACTGTGTGTGGTTTTCTTACTTGGGTAGGTCGTTGGAGTACTGCTCCGATATGTTGTGGTCTTTGGTGTGGCGGTCAAGGATTGGGCACTTTTTTCACCCGAGCCTTTTTGTTTTTGCTTGTATGAATCATTGGTACTGGGTATTGTCTCGAGGTTGCTGGTGTAAGGAGAAGGACCTCTTGAGGCATTATCTTCGTCTCGATTCAAGATAGTGTCAATGAAAGAACTGTTGAAGTGGCCCGCGAAACCGTCAATCTTGTTCATATTCCTGACCATGAAATCCCCGACTTTCCAAGGCAGCGAGATGAATTGACTTTTTCTTTTTTCATGGGAAAAATGCAACCAATAGATGTATTGCCTTGTTATTCAAGAAAAAAACATTGTACCATTTATTTCAGCAAAAAACATTGTACTAGATATGTGACATGGAAGGAACCAAGGATTTTTTTGGGACCCAAAAATCCTTATAACATTATAGTTCTCCATTTATTCTAGTGTGCCCTTCCTATCTAGGAAATTGGTCACCTGGTCAGACAACCGGGGAAAATACTTTCCAAATATCAATGCTTTAAAAACTGAAACAAAATCATTAAAGACTTTATAAAAATGTTGGGAAGCATTGTGTCTTCATAATATCTGGTACGAGAAGGTTAATGGGTCAAATTCGTAGTTCACCTTCTTACACATAGATAGTCTAACGAATGGACAACAATTCACCACCGCGAAAATTAAATAAGATGGCATAAAGAATTTCTTCAGCCTTGTGTATTGCAATAACTGGGAAGATATGTCAATAGAAATCAACTTGCCCCAATGGAAGATGGCTTGTTCCTTTACCGTAAAATATAAAATATACGGAATCATCCGAGAGATGTTGACTGCACTTTCTTGTCTCGTTATCCTTGTGAAAAGTGATGCAATTTTCCGAAAAGGGTTTTTAAATGTACTAACCTATAATTTGGTCATGTCTCTGGGAGCGACCATTGGGTTCTCTAATAACTTTGACAAGAGGTCCAATTCATTATCATGCTTCTTTAAGAATTGTCTGCAATTCTCCCCCTTGAAAGTAGGCGTTGGGTCAGGAAGTCTTAACATCTTTCGAAATACTTGAGGTGATAGGGAGACTTGGGAATGGTTGTCCAACTGGATAATCCATTGGTTCAGAATATAGTTCTGGGCGCAACACGTGACCAAATCCTTAAAGTCAAAAAATTCAGGGACACAATCTGCTCCTGCAATTCCAGATGTCGAGATAACTTTCTTCTGGGCAGAAGGGAACGAGTAGTAGTCATAAGTTGTGGACCACTGGAAACTCTGGTCCTCGTGCCCGAAAATATTCAAGGTATCTCCACAAAAATGTTGTCAAGCTGCAACCATAGGGTGATGATAACGTTCCTTTGCTCCTCATAGTATTTAAAATGAACGTTGGAGCATCATAATATAATGTCCGGTAAATCTTGGTTCAATGTGTTTTAATGAGAGACGTCCTCGACCTTTTCGCTTATTAATGCCAATCTTTTCGATGTGCCTGGTGAGTTGTTACTAATAAAGGCATAATTAATGTGCATTGGGAAGTATGCGAAGGTGGTGGGGATGGACGAGAGCGAAAAATGGTTGGAAACTTTTGTGGACCTGGAATCCCGGGAACCCGCAAATCTGTGACAACAGGAGCTGAAGAATCGACTAAGTATGGAAAGGTGGGGTACAATGCCTTCAAAAAGTTAAAGTAAATAACATTTTTTCCGAGCTCGAGATCCACAAAAAAAATAAAAATCAGATGCCATAATATTGACCTCTGCGAATTTGATAATAGGGAGGTTTAGTTGATGGATCTGAATATGGCTCACTTCAGGCGACTAGGGTGCATGTGGGGTGTCTGTGAGAAAAGCTAATGTTTTTATGAAGATTTGTTTATATTGCTACATGTGGCAGTAATTGTGTAATAGTATTTAGAATGAACACTAGAGGATGGTAATATAATCTCCCATAAATCTTTCTATAATGCATTTTAATGGGAGATGTCGTCCAACTTTTTACTCATTAATGCCAATCTTTTCGAGGCTAATAAAAGCACAATCAATTTTCATTGGGAAAGTGTGCAAAGATGGCAGGGAAATCAAGAAAGTATGAAAAGGCGGGGTGGTCAAACGGACGCAGACAAACTCATCGTAGGTAGAGTGAAGCTTGCGAGTTTGAGGACTCTGGGGTCGAATTGTAGATAACGAAAGTTTTTTGTCTAAGATGTATATGACATAACAGTGGAATGAGAGTTCAATAGCTCGAATCCGGGAACTGGCAGGCATAAACATTAGCTATGGGAAAACATTGTGAGCTATGTAATATACCTGGATATCAACAAAATCAGGGTCAAGTTAGAAGATAATTTGTTTATATATACTTAAATACTTTTCATATTATTTTATTTTATTAGTATTCTTTGTGGCACAATATTGCATTCTTGCTATGATGATGCCTTAAAAAAACTAAAATAACCAACATTTTTTTGTGAATTCAAGATTGACAGAGGAACTAATCAGATTCCATAATATTCTCCCATTATTGCATTTTAATGGGAGATGTCCTCGAGCTTTCTGCTTATTAATGCCAATATTTTCAAACATATGTGGTGATTTGTGACTAGTAAAAACATAATTAATGTGCATTGGGAAGGGGTGAAGGTGGCGGGGATGGAGGGGAGTGAAAAAAGTATTTGATACTTTTTTGAACCTGGGAGTCTGTGAACCCGTGAAACTTTGAAGAAACAACTAAGTATCGAAAGGCGGGGCAGTCAGACTGAGTCATCGTAGGTAGAGTCAGGCTTGTGAATCTGAGTAGTCTGTGGTCGAATTGTAGATTGCCCAAGTTTTGGGTGCAAGATGTTTACTCTGAACACGGGGCATGAGAGTTCGATAACGCTTACCTGGGAACCCGCGGCCATAATATTGGCTAAGTAAGGAAACAAAGGGTGGTCAGTCGGACTCATGATGTCAAGATATAGATGGATATAGAATTTGTGAGTCTGCCACCCGAGAAACCACGAGCATAGAAATGCGACTAAGTATAGAAGAGGAAAAAGAAAGGGAGAAAAGAACTTAATGCCTCACATAAGAACACTTTGATAATTATCAAGCAAAAGAAACACATCGATTATGGGACATGGGACTTGGGTGCATGAGAGTTTGATAGGGCCTAGCCGGGAACCAACAGACATAAAATTGGGAAGTATGGAAATGAACAACGTTCGGTCGGACTCATGATGTGAAGATATAGATGGATATAGAATTTCTGAGTTTGCAACCCTGGGAACCCGCGAGCATAGACATGCGACTAGGTATAGAAGCAGAAACAAATAATAGATGGGAAGAAGAAAAGGGAAAAACTGACAAGTATGGAAAGGCGGGGCAGTCAAACGAAGTTATCGTACGCAGAGTAAGGCTTGTGAGTTCAAGGAATATGGGGTCAACACTTGGTCTTAAGTATGGAAAGGCGGGGCGGTCAGGCGAAGTTATCGTAGGTAGAGTGAGGCTTGCGAGTTCGAGGAGTCCGAGTTCGAATTGTAGATCACTGGAGTTTTGGATGCAAGATGTATACCCGAACATGGGGCATGGGAATTTGATAGTGCCTACGCGGGAACCTGCGGTCGTAAAACTGGCTAAGTATGGAAACAAATGGCAGTCGATCGGACGTGTGATGTGAAGATATAGACGGATATAGAATTTCTCACTCCGCCAGCCCGGGAACCCGTGAGCATAGATATGCGACTAAGTATAGAACCATAAACAGATAATACTGGTGTTAGTATCCATATACTAAATATTCAATTTTCTCCTCGTTGCAGGAATGGGGTTATTCCTGTAGCACTAAAAAGTGTTGTTCCAAAGCACCGATATTGCATATGCTAGAAATAGTGTTGAACTTTTAACTCACCTCATTAGAGGAGGTACATGAAGGTTGGAAGTTCTTATTCCATACACCCTTGACGTATGGCTATGATTCCTTGATTGAGATAATTTGGCCTTTAAAGGCTAATTTTTATTAAAGGTTTGCCAAATTGTTTTTCGTGTTTCATTGGCCTTTGCGCAGGGTTGGTTTTATTATAAATTTCACCAAAATTTGGTTGTGCTAGAAGGACAATCTCCAGTCCTCGATACCACACACCTGCAGTCATACAACACATGCGTTAGTAAATACATGGAACACAAGTCAACGAATTACATTGGGAGTATTGGCATATATGAACAATTGAAACGCCCTTATCCTCTTGCAGGTGGGGTTATTTCTACAAAGATAAATAAAATACAATTGCAAGTTAAGCCGAGACACTAGCTCAAGCACAATCTTATGTCACTTGTATCAAAGGTGCCGACAATGTCAAGTCTCCAACCATCTCCCAGATGTCAAAGCTCTGCGAATGCATATTTTTAATAAAACAATTACTTGGGTTTTTCAACATCACATTTCAATGTAAATGCCATACCTGCATTTTTCATTGCAAGTGTTTTCAAATATAACATAAAATCATTGCTAACAGATGTCAGACCCTGAGTTTTTATCCCGTGGATGTTTGACAGTATAAACAGGTTTGTAACCATGGAAACAATGCCCTTTTTCTTTCTCTTTGTTTGTATTCTGTAGGAGGTGGAATGTTTCATTTGGAGGGATTATTGAACAAATTGGATGAAGAACGAGTTCCTACTTTCGTACAGGAAGATATGGCTAGAGGCGTTTTGCATAGATTACTCCCTTTTGCATTCTTCCATATTTTACTTCAAAAATGCACACCAAAACAGAGAGCACGCCCATAGAAGTTAGAAGGTCTCGCGAAATTCAAGTGTCGTCTGACAGGTAAAGTGATGGATGATCCAGTTCTCATTTTAAGTGGCCATATCTATGAGAAGGAAGCGATCTTGCACGAATTCTCCAAAGGCGTATTGAAGGTTCTCAAGGTTCCTGGAATTGAACAGAAGGTTCTCGATGCAACAAGCAATGAACCTTCGGATCCACATGGGTCACTTATGGAGGAAATTGGTTAGGCTACAAAAAATTTAATGAATCCCCGTTGGTTATGTGTGTTCTCAAGACAAAGATAGCTGATACTAGCAGGAAATAACGTCATGTTTACAAGGCACTGACTGTATTGGAGTATTTGGTGGCTCATGGATCAGAGTGAATTGTTGATGAGATTCGAGAGCATAACTACCAAATCTTGACATTTTCAGATTTCCATATGTAGAGCCAAACAGATAGGATCAAGCAATCAATGCTGCAGGGATAAATATTTGGCACATTTCGAGTCTCATTTGAAGGCTTTTAAGGTGTGTGGAGGCGACGTTGATTGGTAGATACATGACTATCGATCTCTTTTAGCTCTCCAGGGTCCTCTGGCTTCCCCCAACGCTTCAGAAAATCTTATCCAAATTCTATTAGAAAATTCGTTCCATTACTCGAGGTAAAAATCAAGTAGCTCCAATTTGATGAAGGAAGATTAATGTTAGATATCTTCCAGATTTTAAAGCAACATACTCAGCTAACAGTTCTAGATTTCAAGGTGTGTCAATCATCAGTCAAAGATCAACCCTAGATTCCAGGGCATGAGTTGCGCAATTCATTCCAGATTCGAGCGTAGGTAACAATCTTGTAATAATTCATAGTTCATTGAGAATTGACATTCCCAAAATACTCTCATTAAGAAACTTGGGATCAACATGACAGCTGGAAGATCCTGTTGACAAAAAACATAAAGGAATGAAAGAATTTGATTCAAATTTCAACAAGTTAAATGAACAGATGGCAGCCAGCGAAGCAGATTATACAAATCTCCTAGGTACAGTTGACATCCAGGTGGCAGGGCAGATGGAAATCAAAGATATCATCTCCATATTTTCAGCAGTAAATCAATTAGTTCCACATCTCCAGTTTTTAAGGACACAAATGGCGAGGCATTTGACTTAAGTTGTCCCGGATTTCTTGCATAATATCATAGATTGTTTTTATTTTTAGTTCATTGTTATGATTATTTCCTAGCAGAGAGGAAAAATATGTTCATTGTATCTTGTTATTTAAGACAACATTTTGTAACTTTAGAGAGGGGGGAAGACCCGTGAGGCAGAGGCATGTGTAGGAATATTTGTAAGCCTATGGGCAATTTTATTAAGTATTCATTCCTGAAATTGAACATCCCTATGAATTGTGCTATTAGATTGTGATCTTTTCGTTTTCCATTCTATTTTTCTTCTTGCTTGAATGAGTTACAGACATTGAGAATCAATGACTTTCCATAAACAATAGATTCTTGAGCAACAAGATTTGTTGTGATCTGCCTATTGCTCGTGTTCTTTGTTCAAGTACCTGTCAAATCCATTTTGTAGAGATAATCTTTGTTTGATGGATGTTCTACTATTTGTCACATTCTCCATTCTTCCATCCACCATCATATAAGTATTTTGTCTGATATGCAGTTCACTGGCCTTCAATCTAACATGGTGTTTACTTGACTCCATGCCCAATGGTAAATCTTTGATCTAAAGTTAGTTTATTGCCCTCTTCCTTCCTCATTTAGTCTCGTTGATCCATCAAACCAAACCATAATCTAATTTCCATCTACAAAAACTATTGCAATAACTAAGATGTGCTAGGATTGACCCTATAGTAGTCTAGGAGCAACTTCTAGCACTAACATCTTTTGGCGTCGTTGTCGGGGACGAAGCAGCGAAGAAATCTTCCCTGGGAGAACGACAACGATCAGATCTGCTTCTTGATGGTGAACAAGAAGAGGACATGTGGCTGACTGCAGATATTTCACCATGGTGACTCCACTGTCTAAAGATTAATATGTGACTCCACTGGATCCAAACATGGAAGCCATTTTGGCTCAAAGGTTTTCTTTTTGTGATTTTTCATATGTCATTGGTTTTCCAAACCCAATTCTTAACATAGTTGAATGGGAAGGTACCCTTCCTACATTTAAAGGCGAAGATTGGAAGGTTCCAGCTGAGCATCTGCTAGATTTTCATGAGTTTATTCACGAACGTCAGATTGTGCCTGAGGATGTCAAGATCAAGATTTTCAGATACTCGTTGAAGGGAGCAACCCTCTACTGGTGCAGATCTCTTCCAGCTTCAAGTATTAACTCGTTGGCAAGTTTTCATAATGCTTTCAATATATTTTGTAAAGAAAAAATTTCAGCTAAAAGTCTTTTTGAAAATTGTGTTGATATATTTGATAAGCATATTCATCATAAAACAAAATTTTCTTCTGATGGTAAGGACGAAAATTATATTGTTGAGGAAGATCATCAAGATTCAATTGATGACATGGATAAAGATTGCATAGTAGTAGACACATTTGATCTCATCTTTGATGCACATGCTGTTTTTTATTTGAATGAAAAGGTTCATGTTTATGATGCGTATAAGGAACAAGTATTTCCTCAGCATATTGTTGATAAATATGATAATCATAACAGTATTGATGAAGGTTATCAACAACCTGTTATCTTTATGGTGACAGAAGCTGAGCAACAGATTTATGAAAACAGCCTGCACATTAGTCATGAATATTTGGAACCAATATATGGAAGTATCGAGCAACAAGTAGAGGTAACCATTTTCAGTTATCAATCTACTTCGTTCTATGATTCAGTAGCCATTAATATAGAGTTATGTTTCTCAGAAGATTTCAGCCTTGCTATTTTTGGAATTAAATGAGATGATGGTTGTAGGTATGTGTTACAAATTAAAATTCTGTTACACATAAGGAATTCTTCTTTGATTTCTATCTGCGTTGAAAGAGCTTTGGTAAATGGTTTGATGTTATCATGGTTTCATTGGAAGCATGATGTCACATGATGAGCCAATTTTTACTGGTTAGAAGTAGGAATAGATAGAAGAATAAGCTTGCCATCAAGTATGAGATTCTTTTCAGTCTGTTAGTTTGCAGCAGAAAATTTGGTTTCAGTTTTGAAATAAAGACTCCATGCCCAATGCACATAAATCACTATTGGCAGGGGTAGTTTTGGCTTCAAATGAGGAGCAGAGTTGCAGAAGTTCGGGCCAAATTTGAATGATATTGACTAACTCCATAACCCAATGGACTAGGCATAGCATAAATGTGGATGTTTGCAGAGGTAAAGGTTTGCAGGTTGCATTGCACAGATGGATAGAACAGAAAGGTACACTGGTATGCTTGTTCTTGGCAACTCGTAGGGAGCATGTCATCCCCAGAAGGAGCCAATGTTAGTATCTAGATACTAAATATTCAATTTTCTCCTCATTGCAGGAATGGGGTTATTCCTGTAGCACTGAAAAGTGTTGTTCCAAAGCACTGGTATTGCATATGCTAGAAATAGTGCTGAACTTTTAACTCACCTCATTAGAGGAGGTACAGGAAGGTTGGAAGTTCTTATTCCATACACCCTTGACGTATGGCTATAATTCCTTGATTGAGATAATTTGGCCTTTAAAGGCTAATTTTTATTAAAGGTTTGTCAAATTGTTTTTCGTTTCATTGGCATTTGTGCAGGGTTGGTTTTATTATAAATTTCACCAAAATTTGGTTGCGCCAGAAGGACAATCTCTAGTCCTCGATACCACACACCTGCAGTCATACAAGACACGAGTTAGTAAATACATGCAACACAAGTCAACGAATTACATTGGGAGTATTGGCATATATGAACAATTGAAACACCCTTATCCTCTTGCAGGTGGGGCTATTGCTACAAAGCAAAATAAAATACAATTGCAAGTTAAGCCGAGACACTAGCTCAAGCACAATCTTTATGCCACTTGTATAAAAGGTGTCGACAATGTCAGGTCTCCAACCATCACCCAGATGTCAAAGCTCTGTGAATGCATATTTTGATAAAACAATTACTCGGGTTTTTCAACATCACGTTTCAGTGTAAATGCCAGACCTGCATTTTTCATTGTAAGTGTTTTCAAATATCAGAGAAAAGCATTGCTAACAGATGTCAGACCCCGAGTTTTTAGCCCGTGGATGTTTGACAGTATAAACAGGTTTGCAACCATGGAAACAGTGCCCTTTTTCTTTCTCTTTGTCTGTATTCTGTAGGAGGTGGAATGTTTCATTTGGAGGGATTATTGAACAAATTGGATGAAGAACGAGCCCCTGCTTCCGTACAAGAAGCTGCGGCCAAAGGAGTTTTGTAGAGATTACTCCCTTTTGAATTCTTCCATATTTTACTTCGAAAATGCGCGCCAAAATAGAGAGCACGCCCACAGAAGTTAGCAGGTCTCGTGAAATTCAAGTGTCGTCTGACAGGTAAAGTGATGGATGATCCAGTTCTCATTTCAAGTGGCCATACCTATGAGAAGGAAGCGATCTTGCATGAATTCTCCAAATGCGTATTGAAGGTTCTCAAGGTTCCTGAAATTGAACAAAATGTTCTCGATGCAACAAGTAATGAGCCTTGGGATCCACATGGGTCACTTATGGAGGAAATTGGTCAGGCTACAAAAAATTTAATGAATCCCCGTTGGTTATGGGTGTTCTTGGGACAAAGATAACTGATACTAGCAGGAAATAACGTCATGTTTACAAGGCATTGACTGTATTGGAGTATTTGGTGGCTCATGGATCAGAGTGAATTGTTGATGAGATTCATGAGCATAACTACCAAATCTTTACATTTTTAGATTTCCATATTTTTAGATTAGGGAATCAATGCTGTAGGGATAAATATTTGGCACATTTCGAGTCTCATTTGAAGGCTTTTAAGGCGCGTGGTGGCGATGTTGATTGGTAGATACATGGATATCAATCTCTTTTAGCTCTCCAGGGTCCTCTGGCTTCCCCCAACGCTTCAGAAAATCTTATCCAAATTCTATTAGAAAATTCGTTCCATTACTCGAGGTAAAAATCAAGTAGCTCCAATTTGATGAAGGAAGATTAATGTTAGATATCTTTTAGATTTTAAAGCAACATACTCAGCTAACAGTTCCAGATTTCAAGGTGTGTCGATCATCAGTCAAAGATCAACCCTAGATTCCAGGGCATGAGTTGTGCAATTCATTCCAGATTCGAGCATAGGTAACAATCTCGTAATAATTCACTGTTAATTGAGAATTGACATTCCCAAAATACTCTCATTAAGAAACTTGGGATCAACATGACAGCTGGAAGATCCTGTTGACAGAAAGCATAAAGGCATGAAAGAATTTGATTCAAATTCCAACAAGTTAAATGAACAGATGGCAGCCAGCGAAGCAGATTATACAAATATCCTAGGTACAGTTGACAACCAGGTGGTAGGGTAGATGGCAATCAGAGATATCATCTCCATATTTTCAGCAGTAAATCAATTAGTTCCACATCTGTAGATTTTAAGGACACAAATGGCGAGGCATTTGACTTAAGTTGTCCCAGATTTCTTGCATAATATCATAGATTGTTTTTATTTTTAGTTCATTGTTATGATTATTTCCTAGCAGAGAGGAAAAATCCGTTCATTGTATCTTGCTATTTAAGACAACATTTTGTAACTTTAGAGAGGGGGGGAGACCCGTGAGGCAGAGGCCTGTGTAGGAATCTTTGTAAGACTATGGGCAGTTTTATTAAGTATTCATTCCTGACATTGAACATCCCTATGAATTGTGCTATCAGATTGTGATCTTTTCATTTTCCATTATGTTTTTCTTCTTTCTTGAATGCGTTACAGACATTGAGAATCAATGACTGTCCATAAACAATAGATTCTTGAGCAACAAGATTTGTTGTGATCTGCTTGTTGCTTGTGTGCTTTGTTCAAGTACTTGTCAAATCCATTTTGCAGAGAGAATCTTTGTTTGATGGATGTTCTACTATTTGTCACATTCTCCATTCTTCCATCCACCATCATATAAGTATTTTGTCTGATATGCAGTTCACTGGCCTTCAATCTAACAGGGTGTTTACTTGACTCCATGACCAATTGTAAATCTCTGATCTAGAGTTAGTTTATTGCCCTCTTCCTTCCTCATTCAGTCTCGTTTATCCATCAAACCAAACCATAATCTAATTTCCATCTACAAAAACTATTGCAATAACTAAGATGTGCTAGGCTTGACCCTATAGTAGTCTAGGAGCAACTTCTAGCATTGACAATATGGAAAGGAGAAAAGGGAAGAACGTGTAAGTATAGAATAGGAAAAATATAGGGAGAAAAGAACTGTATGTGTCACACAACAACATTTAGTCTGATAATTATCAAGCGATAGAAACACATCAACTATGGGAAATACATTTTCAGCCATGGAATATAGGTAGAGATCAAGAGACCCTGGTTGAAGATAAAAGAGATGTTGTTTATATCTATATCAACAAGCAATAGACAAAATATATGACTTGGCACATTTATATGCAAGCATTCAGACATAGTCATCGTAGGTAGAGTGAGGCTTGGGAGTTCGAGGAGTCCAGGGTCGAATTGTAGATCACTGAATTTTTGGGTGCAAGATGTATACTGTGAACACGGGGCATGAGAGTTCGATGGCGCCTACGCAGGAACCCGCGGTCATAAAATTGGCTAAGTATGAAAACGAACGACGGTCGTTCGGACTCATGATGTAAAGATATAGAGAGACATAGAATTTCTCACTCCACCATCCCGGGAACCCGCGAGCATAGATAAGGGACTAAGTATAGAACAAAAAACGGATAATAGAGGGGAAGAAGAAAAGGGAAAATAGGTAAGTATAGAAGAGGAAAAAGAAAGGGAGAAAAGAAATGTATGCCTCACACAACAACACTTAGTGTGATAATTATCAAGCGATAGAAACACATTAACTATGGGAAAAACATTCTCATCCATAGAATATAGTTGAAGCTCAATAGACCCTGGTTAAAGTTAAAAGAGATGTTGTTTATATCTATGTCAACAAGCAATAGACAAAATATATAACTTGGCATTATTGCATGCAAGCATATTCTAAAATATGACAAGCTCCAATATATGCACAAATTGGACAACGTATGCATATGAGAGTTTTTGTAATCATATCTCTTAGTCTCTGGACCTTGTACTATGATGGAGGTTTCACTTCTACTTGCCGATATTTCTTGTGAACTAAAAAAAATGTGGTGTAAATGACATAAACATTTTTACCATGGCATAGGAGAATAAATAACTGCGGATATTTGTTTCGTAAACATAGCAAGAGCGTAATCTATGAATCCTTACCTTCGGCATTGTCGTTGAGCCAATGTTTGTGACAGTTCACTGCCCATGTCCATGTCACTTCTGAGATAGTGCCTATGAACATGTGTATATTGTCCATACTAGTTATGGATGTGCATTAGGCATACACATTGTATTTGTTGTGGCACAAATGGAGTCTTATCTTTTGCAAGATTGTACTCGAGCTTTCTCAGAGGTGGCACACAAGGCTCCATCCTTGTGTTCAATTATTGTGTTCTTGTTTCAATGTAGCAATACAAAGAATAAAATGGACATGAAAGTAAGCTGCTACGTAGGAACACATGAAAAAAAATGGAGTACAAATTTATTTATTTCAAGATAGTGGCACAGAAAATACAGTTGACATGAAGATAAGTTAATATACAGGAAGATATGGAGTATCCAAGGGAAAAAAAAACAGAAGAGCTGCAAACTAGTGGAACAAGTATGGATAGAGTAAACGAAAAACAATTGGATATGCAATATGGGTAGAAGTATGCACCTTTGCATGTATTCTTCTACATCTTTGGTTAAGAGTTATTTTCCTTGTCCAATTTTCTTGTTTGTTTCAATGAAAAAAAAGTACAAAACAAAATGGACATGAACGTAAGTTGACATGTAAGGAAAAAACAAGGAATATGTACATACAGTAAATAAAATAGAATAAAAGTAATAGAGTAAGAGATAGTGTTAGAAGAATGTACCGTTTTTTTTTTTTTTTTTTGTTCATCCATGTTTGTGTATATATAAAAATTTGTGTAAAAACATTTTGTGTCCAAAATCAATTACAAACCATGTATATCTCATAATTCAAGTGCAATACCAATTGTATCGTGATCAGACTAGTATGTGTACAAACTAGGGAAAACCAAGAAGTTGGATAACTTGGTTTTCTGCAACAAACTAGACAGATATGCTTTGAAACATAGAAATATGATTTTGCAATATGTTTGATGTATATCTCATAATTCAAGTGCAATACCAATTGTATCGTGATCAGACCAGTATGTGTCTAAGATAAAGATGATGTATTGAGAAATGGGCACATTCGACCATACATGGTCAATAAGTGTGTTTTGTACATGGTTTATGTTGTTCAAAAGAAAGCAGAGACTATATTTGCACATGTAGTTTACCAATTCTTCTGTTCTGACATTTTTTTGTAGCATGTCAATATTGAAGTCTCCTACAATGACAATGGTTTCGTTCAGATGGAAATGGTCTAATGCATTGGAAAGAACATTTAGTATGTTGGATAATATTGCATGCAGAGCAACATAGAGATTTAGTATTGCAATTTCTGATGCATGGAAAAATATTTTTGCGACCACCATCTCAACATTGTTTTCTTCGAAATGCATATGCTCCAAAATTGTTACATGTTTTTTCACTAATATCATCACTTCATGTGTATTGTAACTCGATATGCAATTGTGATTTGGAAATTGTTTGTTTTGCATGCATAATGCCATGTATGTTTCTTGCAAGCACATAATATCGGATTGCATTGTTTCATAGTCATTGAGTATATCATCCATGTGTGCATGTAGGTTGCACGTGTTAAGTGAGAGAACTAATACAGATGAGTTTGTTTGTATGAATTGGTAATCATACTGTAGAGGCCAATTTGCGGTAGTCCTAAGGTGTTGCGTCTCAACATCAACTTTGTGCTTGACTTTGAAGTTATCTTTTGTAAGAGGACTTAATAAATACAAGGAGTCTATACTTTTGACACGGGACAATGCTATGTATACAAGTCCATGTATTTGAATTCCAGCAGGGTCGAATGCAATACCATCAAGTGTTAGTCCTTGCGATCTGTGGACTATACTTGCACATGCAAGTTTAATTAGAAACTGTTTTTGAATATTCAGTCGACCTGTCTTTGTTGATGTCGATACTGGTTTTGATATTCGCAAGATAGGTGTCCAATCGCGTGCAGTGTTTGAATTATATAGATAAGCCAACTTGTTTGCTTGTCGGTGGCCTATATGCGGTTCATGGAACTTAATCCAGAACACATCAAGTTTTTCTGTTTTGGTATAGCCTTTGAGTATTCCATCTACACCATTCACCAAGCCATCCTGTGAATCATAGTTGCAGGCATATATTTCAACCATCATGTCTAATTTCAAGAGAAGTTGCAAAGGCAAAGTGGTTGTATGTTCATGACGTGGCACATTTCCATGGTTGTCTTCTTCGAGGTCAATTGAATTAATGATGATATCATTGCTAGGCATGAGCGATAGCATGTACCTGTTATGCATTGCAACATCCCTATTCATGTAGAACATGTAAGGTAAGGTTGGATTTGTTGGTGCAGGCTGCATGCACCTCGTATTGATATACGTTAAGTCTCATGTGTTTGGTTGTTTGTCCGCATTCTATTCATAATTGCAATGAATGTTTCATCTGTCTGGCGCATCGTAGTATGTAATTCAAAACATTTTATATTGTTTTTCCAGAAGTCATGTGTCAATGTTTGCATGTTGACCGTAGGTTGTTCAAATATCAAAGAATCTTGGATGGGTTGCGCCTGGTAAAGATCCCCACAGAATATCATGTCAATGTTTCCAAAGTATTTGTTGTGCACATGTTTTATGTTTCTTAGTCGGTTGTCAATGGAATACAAGAAGCGACTTCCAATCAAAGATGCCTCATCTATGAAGACAAGTTGCAGTTCATCATAAAGCTTAGACAAGGTATCTAACATTTCCTTTCTTAGTGGAATAAACTGTGACTTGTTAAAAGGCATAAAAAATGCAGAGTGGACTGTTGTTTCACCTGCATTATATGCAGATTTTCCTGTGTATGCAACTATTAGCCCCTTTGGTTTCATAGGATCGGAGGAATTGTTTGAATCGTAGATTCGTATAAGCATTTGGAATAGTGCTTTCGCTGTGAATGTATTTCCTGTTCCTGCCCCACCTGTAAGGAACAAGTGCACAAGAGTGTGCATGCTCAAGTGTTTTTTAAGCGCAATGTCCTTTAGAATTGCTCGTTGTTCTCGTTTCAACAGACGTCTGATTATGTGGTATTCATTATTTTCAATAAGGAAATGATGTTTTGTGACTTGAAACCAAGATTGATATGTTTTTCAATGTCTCCTACTCGAGGACGAGGAAAATCTGCTTGCAATTCATAGGATTTGTAGAGAGTTCTAGTTGTTTTACGGTTTGTGAATGTCTCATCAAGATTGTCAGGGTTTTCTAGTTCATTAACTGCACTTTTTAGATCACCCAATGTTGGATTAACATTGTATGTAAATCTAGATTCATTGGTTTGTACTATAGTCTCAGAGGCAATACACGCATCTTCCCATGTAGGGAAGTTATGTTTTAATGTGTTTTCATTTTGATCAAACATAATGTATAACAATAGTTTTTGTTTACAGTAGTTTTAATAGTCAGTATGTTTGTTGTAATTTACAAAGTGTATTATAGAGGGTTTTTTTCTTTTTGATATGGGTGCACCACTTTTTTTGTAATGCGATACAAACTCTGCTAAGAAGATATGCTTAATAGGAGATGAACGATGGAGGTAATAATCAATAATAGAGCGACATAGTACTTCATTAGAATTATTAGGCTCTTGTTCTAGCAAAGACAATGTTTTAAGCACAAATGTGTGTTTCTCAGGTGGAGATGTGTTTATCACACATTTCCTTGAACTACAATTGAGGGGCAGGGAAAGTGCAATGTGTACTGCTTGTTGAGAAAATATTTGTTGAAGATTAATTAATGTATTTCCAAGCGTATGTATCATTTGCATAGCATCAATATGATTTCTTTCATGTTCTTTGTGTATTCTTCTGAATGCACTTGTCATAGATTTGCCAACCTTTGTCATATACGAGGTACAATATGATGCTGCATCATATGCATTGAGGACATACTGCGCATATGTATTTGCATTCCACATAACTAGCATGTCCTTGGAGAAACTGTTGTTCCAAATTGTTGATACTGAGAGGGGGGTGAATCAATATCAAGTACAATT
>ML779335.1:260432-313892 GCA_009831015.1 Picea engelmannii
TGCAAGGGAGAACTCTTGTTCTCTGTTATACAGGTTGGTGCCTATATGATTGGAAGTTGGTGCTTCCATCCAGTTGGTGCTGGAAACACTCAGGGAGTTGGTGCTTCCTTCTAGTTGGTGCTAGAGAAACCAGGGAGTTGGTGATTCCTTCTAGTTGGTGCTAGAGAAACCAGGGAGTTGGTGTTTCCTTCTAGTTGGTGCTAGAGAAACCAGGGAGTTGGTGCTTCCTTCTAGTGGGTGCTAGAGAAAATAGAGAGTTGGTGCTCTTAGCAAGTAGCAACTTGCAAAACTGAGGTTGTAGCCTCATTATGAGTTGGTGCTCATATGTATGATAATGTAAAGAATGTAACCACTACTTATCATATAAAGAAAAAGAGGTTTTTACCCTGTATGGGTTTCCTCGGGAAATATTTGTCTCTGTGTTTCTCATATATGTGTGACTGATGCTGAATGTGCCATTGTTTATTTCCATGCATTAATGTGATCATCATTCAATGTTTCTGCAAAGAGTTTAAAAGAAGCATAATTGTTTAAGCACGGTAACAACTGATTCATGCCCCCCCCNTGGTCTCAGAGATGCAATACTCTCCCACACCATTCTAGTTCCAGATATACTCAGTTGCAGGAGGATTCTACATCAGTTGTAGGGGCAGAGAGAGAGAGAGAGAGGGTGCACCAGCTAGGGTTTCCAGTAAGAGGGGCAGACCATTCATTGAGGGAGGATTTGTCCTAGCTGAGGAGAGGCAATTTTGGGATTTCCAGGTATTGGGTTTCTCTTGCAGGTGTCTTAGCACCATTCCTGGTTTTTTTCGAAGGCACTTCAATGGAGGATTCATTTGTATTGATAGTGGGACGATTTCCTAAGAGGAGGGCGCACCATTATTTGGAGGGTAGCTAGATCTAAGGATCTAGCCGGTATTTGGCCTAGTTGAGCACTTGGGTTTTCATTATCGTGCCCCGATATATCATTCTAGTGGATTGGTGGAGTTGTTGGAGGTCCTTAAGAGAGAGGCTGAATTATTAGGGTTTCAACCATCCAGGAGGGCGCACCATACATTGGAGGAGGTTCAGATCCATATGGTTTGAGAGGGATCTTGAAGATTCGGGAACCTGGGTTGTTCTTGCCATCACCTGATCTACTGTTTGGCATATTTCTTGGGGTGATTGGACACATTTGGCAGTAGGGCCAAATTGTTGGGGAGCTTCATCTATCCAGCAGGGCGTGGCACCTTCTAGTGGGGGTTTGACACTTCTTACAACTTAAATCTACTTGTATTAAGTCTTCATTGTATATCCAACCTTTGGAGGCTTATTGTGGTATTCTATTTGAGTGTTTTGTAGCAGCTCTATTGTCTATCTTCTTAGCCATCTGTTGAACATTCCAGATCGACATCTTCATTGTAGCATGTTTCTCTATTTAATGAATAAAAGCAAATTTGAGATGTTTTGGCTTGTCTATCATATTGCATGTGGTTGAGGTATGTTCCATGGTTCTATCTTCTTGTTATTTGCTATAACACACATATAAACACATCAATAAACCCTAAGGCTGAAATCAAGAGGCCATTCAACAAGTAAACACATGTAAACAAGTATGTCAGCGAAGTGTTTAACGAAATACCTCACTCAACAAAAGTTTTAAAAAGACAGCAAAACCATGACGATCCTGGCATAATGGCTTGGGATCATTACACACACGAACTTTACCTGTCTGGTGTGCATTCTTGTATTGCAAGCGTCTTTTGAGAGCCACATAAATTGTCATTGTATCGCTAATTAATTGTGGCAAGGCTTTTTGAACAACATCTAGTTGGACAGGCACATTAATAATTCATCCCGTTAATCCCATTTGGGGTCGTTTATAGCCCTAGGGTCTGATTTGTGCAAATGAAATTCGCAGAGATAGGGATTGAAAAGTGCACTTACATCTGGTAGTGGTGTATTAAATCTTATTTGGTCAGGCATTGCAAAGTGTGGCAGTTTTCCATTTTCAAGCGACCGTTTGCATGGAAGACAAATATTTCCACTGGAAAATGTTTTATCATTTAGTGTCAAGCGGAGGTATTCTTCTTCCAAATAAGGCGTGAAAGACTTAGTGTTTTTTTCAAAATTCAATTTATTGCAAATTGCACATGCAATGGAAGGAGTGTCTTTAATTTGTTTCATATAGATTTGTTTTGCGTCTTTCTTCCGTAGGGAAGTATGCGTAGAAAGTGTTTGTTGGTTTTCATTGGTAGCAGTGCATGGTGTTGGATCTAGCCCATGAAATGTTATTTTTTACTGTCGATCAGTGCCATGACCATTGTGGGATATGTGGTTGTTCCTGTTTCTCTCACGTATCTATTTTTTCAATATTTGGTAGGTTAACTTATGCTTTCCACTGGAAACTAGTTTCACTTGTTGACAAGCCATGTTGGAGGTGGAATCAACATTTCTTATGAGCATTTCATCCTCACTATCTTGATGATGCAAACTGTTATGTTCTTTTTCATTCGACATGTGATGTTTGTGCTCAACAGAAAAAGTGAAAATGCGATTGTGTTGTGCACGAACAATTCTTTTTAGGTTGTGATATGTCAGTTTTTGTCTAGAACGAATCGTAGTAATGTATTTTTTTCTCTCATGTATGACCTTTTTCAAGTTGTGATAAGTTAGTCTATGTTTTTTGTTCAAGGTCTGGATGACCTCATGACAAATTGGATGAGTTTCATTCTGATTAAATAACATGCGACGCTTATGTAGATTCAATGTGGTTTGGGTGGCATTGATACTGGACCCTGAACTGGTAGTATTTCCTATACTACCAATGTATTTTTTTCTCTTACGTATGACCTTTTTCAAATTGTGATAAGTTAGTCTACGTTTTTTGTTTAATCCATGTATGGCCTCATCACAACTGGGATGAGTTTCATTCTCATTAAATAGCATGTGATGTATATGTAGATTTGATGCGGTTTGGGTGGCGTGGAAAGTGGACCTTGAACTAGTAGTAATTATAATCAAAGGTTGATAATGGATATGTGGTGTGTCTATTTTCAACGAGATGATGTCAATTGTTCGATCATAGTTTGAATCAATACAGTAGGAATGGACAGTTCCATCCGACAGGGCTGACCAGACCTAGATATTTACTCTGAATATGATAGAAATCCATTGCAAATAGAATCTTCCACCTTCTACATTTCCTTTCCCATATGGCGTTGCCATGTTTACAAGGTATTGTTGCCAACTTCCAATTGTCAGCATATTTTCTAGGAGATACGACGAAAGGTGTTGATGCAAGAAGGTAAAATCCTACTCGATGTCGCCTATAATCGCATTGCAAAAGGATTGTACATTGTAGAGTCGCAGCGAATGCACATCGAACTCTGTTGATACCAAATGGAAAATTGCATTGAATAGACTATATCCACAACTAGATGCAACAATTGTTGCTACCTACAAGCCATGGTAGTGTATGCGATGCATAATTTGTTTCCATTGTGATTCAAGGTCTTTGCAAATGAGGGAAAAGTAAATATGAGGTCCTCCAAGATTGCATATGGATAATTTTCTATAGAGTAGTGGTTCATAATGACCACTGACAGGATTGGCATCATGGAACATGATGCAATATGTATCGCTAGATGTAGTTTTGTTGAATAGTAGATATCTTATTTTTCTTGTCGATGACCATATTCCAATTGATATATCCAGCCACTTGGACAACCACCATATACCAAATGTATCTCCTCAAAGTCCACTCTCATGTGCATGCAGAATTGCAGATGCAAACAACCGCATTTGAAAAATATGTAGCGACATCATGTATTCCATGCAACTGCCAAAGAAAATTAGATGCCAATTCGTATTGATAGGACTCCAATGCCTCAACGTCGCCATTTTTTAAACAACACAAGAAATAATCTATCCATCCATTGCGTAGGTCGATCGAGGAATAATGGAAATGCAATAGAACCTGAAATGCATCGAAAAGGCAATCTCCTACAATATACGAGAATGCATCCAATCTAAAAAGGCCATTGTTATGCAAAACCTGGTCAATGTTGTCATGTACAATGGAGTCTATATATATTTCATAGGACTCAACATCTATTACTTGTTTCATCTTTTAAGCTGTGATTTTCAAGATGTTTCTTAGCTATATTAAGTTTATNAAAAAAAAAAAAAAAAAACAAAAAAAAAAAAACTATAAGTGCGGAACTGCATACCAATCTCGCTATGTATCCTTTAGCCTTCTTCTTGTCAAATTCAATCCCCCTAGTCGCTACATCATATGAAAAACAAACAAACATACAATGAACGATGAAACAACTAGAAGAGACAATGCAGATGAAATAACACATAAATTTGATGAGCACAAAGACCAAGTATTCAAGGTATATCATTTTTTAACCTATTCCACGCGTGCATCCTATAAGTTTTTCAATGGCAAAAGATGCTTTGCAAGACATAAAGGACAACACACCGGCAATAGGTGGACAAAGTTTTTCATTCATAGAATATAAGCATGCCCTGCCACAAGGGCCTGGAAGATGCTTGCCACCTTTGACAACTCCGAATTCATTTTCTAAACCCCTTTGCATTGCTATTTTCGAAATAGCCATGGCACAATATCCAAAAGGGAACATGCTGGAAAAAATGCACCAAACACATGGTTTCCAGGAACAGAAAATAAGAGGAGAACATTCAGTTTTATTTTTTATATTTCACTGTAACTGCAACATATGTGGGTTCTGTGTCCAACATCGACAGTCAAAGCGGAACAAGACATTTGGAAAATGCACCAAACGTATGGCTTTCAGGAACAAAAAATATGAGGAGAACATTGGGAAAAATACACCAAACATATGGTTTTTAGGAGCAGGAAAAAATGAGGAGTTTTCTTTTTTATATGTCACTATGGATGCAACAAAGGTGGGTTCTGCATAGAACATCGACGTTCAAGAACAAGGAAAACATTTTGGTCATAGCAGTCACATAGAAAGATGTTATGTAACAGGATTTTGAGTGAGGGATTCCTAGTATTGAAAATTCTTGCTTGCAAGCTGCAAATAGCAAGAAAAAAACAATGAATAGAAATGAAACCATGGCACATAAACTTATCCATGAACGAGGGATGATAGAAGCGCAACTCCAAACCCTGCAAACTACAACAACAACTCCAACTGCGGATGCAGAACCCCAACCTTGCAAAGTTGAAGCAAACAAGAGAAAGCAACAAACAACAACCCAGTGAACAAGCACGAAGAGGTCCAACTACAACCGTAGGACCCCAACTTTGCAAAGTTGAATCAAACAACAAAAAGCAACATCAAACAAACCAATGAACAAGCATCAACTAGTGAACCAATAATGTTGGTGAAGAACAATATTGCCCAAATTCACTACAGACAACATTGTATCAAAAAATAAGAGGAAACTGTATTGTAACACGCCTGTAGAGTAAACATTTAAGGCTGTGAGGCATGTTAGGTAAACACTTAAGGCCTTCATAACCGTCGAAGGGTGTCGCGTTGTGCAAACATTTAAGAAATAATGCAGTTTGGCAGGCCTTTATACGTACGCAATAATGAAAATGCCTCTCCAAGTACGCAACAATAAATAAAAATCAATCAAAAAAGTAATAATAATAATAGATAAAAAATAATAACAATAGTTCGAACATTGGAGACTATGCTAAAAAAAATTACTCGGAGGACAAAGTAATATGAAAACTGACTATCCATGCTCAAACTTTGGATATCTAAACATTTCAATATGAATAGTACAAATTCAAAAACACCGTAGATGATAAAAAATTTGGATATGCCAACATATAAATCATTGGGAATAACAAAGCTGACAATAAGACCTCAAATTTATTAGCCAATGAGATCATGACATATAAGGGTTTTTGTATTATAGAAAAAATAATGTTTTTAGTTATGCAGTTCGAACAATAGAAATTATGCAAAAATTTGTAGTCAAACGACAAACTAATATAAAGTCAACGAATTATCAATTGCTATAAACTTTGGATATCTAAACATTTCAATATGAATAGTACAAATTCAAAAACATCGTAGATGATAAAAACTTTGGATATGCCAACATATAAATCATTGGGAATAGCGAAGCTGGCAATAAGACCTCAAATCTATTATCCAATTAGATCATGACATATATGGGTTTTTTTATTATATAAAAAATAATGTTTTTAGTTCTGTAGTTCGAACAATAGAAATTATGCAAAAATTTGTAGTCAAACGACAAACTAATATAAAGTCAATGAATTATCGATCGCTATAGTCCCTCTACGCCTTCGACAGGGACTAATAACATGGAAATTGTATCACTTTTGTTTTATTTGTTTTTTAATTAAGTTTTATAATAGAATTATAAAACCTTATCTACCAATTAGACAAAAGAATCAACATATTTAAAACATTATAAGAAACCTGTATATTTTCAAAATATTTCATTTAATATAAAAAATTCAAATACTAGGGATTTATGTCAAATCTAAAACATATTTTAAACATCGTAAGAAATGTTTTCATTTTTAAAATAATTTATTTAATAATTAACCTAATTTATGCATCCATCCTCACTTGTGGAGTGAGTTTGAATTTAACACAAGAAGTGCCTACATTGTTTTCTACACATGTTTCTCTCTTTATTACATATAATATTACAAAGAGGTTGCATACACTGTGCCTATGGACCGACATACTTAGTAAATTACATATTGATTATTGATCTTACCTAATTATAGTTAATAGTATTTCTTTTTGAGTTTATCAGAATGTCCATGGATGCTAGGGGAGCAATGGATAGCAGAAGAGGGAGAGATGGAAGTAGGGCAACGAGAAGACATGAAGCTAGTAGTGCCTTTATTTTAGGAAAGGGGTCATTAAATCCTCCTAATTCTAGTGCTTATAAAGAACTAGAGAAAGTTAATCTTCCATAGTTTTGGGGCTTCAATGATGGAGAGGTACTTGAAGCGTGGATTGAGAACATGGCCATGTGATTTGCATTAAGAGATTATATCTCCAATCTCAAAGTGCACATGGGTATCTTCTAGCTAAAAGGAAGTGCATTACTATGGTGGAAGAATTTACTTTTGTAGTTAGGTGTGGATGTTTCTAAAATATCATGGGATCTATTTGAGGATTGTTGTAGTGAATGCTACCTTTAGGAGGATTTTATTGAGAGGCAGTTGAACGAGTTCAACTCCCTAAGATAGGGTAGAAAACTAGTGTTGGAATATGAGACTAGGTTTATGGAGATTTTGAGGTATGCACCCCACTTGAATACAGAGAAGTTGTGGGTCAACAAGTTTGTCTATGTTGAATTATAACATCAAGTCAAAGGTTTGAATATTGGTGCTTTATGCTCTCTGTGAGGTAGTACATAGGGCTATCATAGATGAGGAGGAACTCATGGGGTGTGTTTAGTTGAGACCACCTAAACCTTTAGGTTCAGGAGGACAAAGATAGGGTTCTCGGTTAGTTAGTATACCTAGACCAATGGTAGGGCGCAAAGATGAGCCAAAGGGGCATGTGATGAGGACCCAGACACATCGATCTAGAGGTCAAAGGCCACTATATATGCCACCGATGAAGAAAGGTAGTGCTAGACCATAGTAGACTAAGTAGAGTAATGAATCTACCTTCATGTAGTCTGGGAGTTGGAGGAAACCTCTTAAGAAGGGGTGTTGGACATGTGGAGAGTTGCACTTTCAAAGAGAGTGTTGACATGTATAGAGAGGAGCTAGTCAAGAATAGAGCCAAGCCATTATTGGCGATTTAGGAAGAGCCCACAAGATTCGGGTAGTGGTGAGCAACCACTAGGTTGAGCACTAGTTGATAGTGCTTGAGATGATAGGTACGATTAATGGTATATGTTTTTAATTATTGATCGATCCGAGAGCAATAGAAATTTTTATTTCATATAATGCATTACCTAGATGTGGGAGACTGCAAGTGGTCGAGAAAATTTCAACCTGGTCGAAATGGATTCTTGTATTACACAAGGGGTAGGGAAGTTAGTTAAGAATCACAAGGTTGATCTTAGGGTATGTGTTATCCAAGTATCATTATACACTCTCACCTTTGGATCCTATGATATGATCATAGATATGGATTGTTTATAAGCCCATGAGGCAATGTTATATTGTAAGGGTAAGATGCTTTATTTTATAGATGACTCAAGACACAAAATAATTTTGGTGAAGACAAAGAGAGGAGTGTCTTTGAGGTTTATTATAGTGTTATGGTTGAACAAAAGTCTTGGGAAGGGTTGTAATTTGTATGTTGTTAAAGCTATGAATAAGAAGGATGATACAATCAATGTGGTTCAACAACCTATATTATTACAATTTCCTGACATGTTTCCATAAGAGTTACCTAGACTACTTCCTAAGAGAGAGATAGAGTAGACGATTGAAATCAAAGTAGGAACATAGCATATTTTGAAGGCTCCTTATCGCATGATAACCCAAAAATTGTGAGAGTTGTGAATGCATCTCCAAGAATTATTAGACTTTGATTTATTCATCATATCATATCATTGTGGGCAGGGATGATTTTAAGGATGGAAATTTATTTTAAAATGTAGAAACCTTGGCGAATCTTACTAATCCTTCATATGCCAACTATAAATCATTGGCGATATTTTTGTAAAAATATTCAAATTTCTAAGGATTTTCTATAGTTTTTATAAAATTTTGGCAATTTTTGAGGTAAAATAATTTTATCCTATAGAATTTGGGCGAATCACTTTTAAAATAGCGAATCTCGTTTTTGGAAAAACCATGGAAAAGTAGCCCATGAGCGAAATTTAGCCCCTAAAATCATCCATGATTGTGGGAAGCACCAATGATCTTTGTAGAGAAGAAAGATGGATCATGGAAGCTTTGTATTGACTATCGACAATTGAATGAAGAAACCATAAGGAACTAATATCTGTTTCCTAGGATTAATGCTATATTTGATCAAATGAAAGGGGAAATTGTATTTTCAAATATTGACTTGATATTGGGATATCATCGGTTGAGAATTAGGAGAAGTGAACATCTCTAAGATGATGTTTAAGACACATTTTGGTCATTTTGAGTTTTTGGTAATGCCATTTGGGCGAAGAAAGGCGCCAGTTGTGTTTGTGAGTATAATGAATGGGGTGTTTCAACAATACCTTCATAAGTTCGTGTAAGTATTTTTTAAAGATATTTTGATATATTCAAGAACACTAGAGGAGAACAAAGAGCATTTAATGTATGTTAAACTCTCTAAGTGTTTGTTCTTGAATCAAATATTCATTATTTGGGTCATATAATCTCAAGACAAGGAACTGTTGTAGATCAAGCAAAGATAAAGGCTATTATGGATTAGTCAATTTCTATGAGTATACATGAGGTATGTAGCTTTATAAGCTTGGTCGAGTATTATAGGAGGCTTGTGAAAGGATTTTCGAATACTATGAACCATGTCATGGAGTCGCAAAAGAAAAAGAAAAAAATTGTATGGACAGAGCAATGTGAACAAGCTTTCAGTAAGCTTAAACCGTTGTGACAATGACTTGCATACTAAAGGTACGAGACATGGATCAAGATTTTATGATGTGTAATGATGCTTCGAAAAAAGGATCAGGTAAAGTATTAATGCAAGAAGGTAGGTGATTGCCTATGCTTCAAGAAATATTAGACCACATGAAGAGAATTATACAATGTGTGACTTAGAACTTATTGTAGCAGTGCATGCATTGAGGCTTTGGAGGCATTATTTGGTAGGAAGAAAGTTTGAACTGAAGACAAACCACCAAGGACTTTAGCATATATTTACACAAAGTAACATGAAAGTTAGACAAATAAGATGGTTAGAATTGTTCAGTGAGTATGACTTAGACATATCACACCTTAAAGGAACATTAAAAAAGGTAGTGGATGCCTTGAGTATAAGACCTCATATCTTCTCATTTTTCCATTTAAGGATGAAGCTTAGATAACAAATATTAAAATTACAATAAAATGATGAATGGTGTGCAAAAGTATAGTGATCATTGCGCAATTTCAAATACATACTATATGATTTCTCAAATACAAGGGATATATCTTGGATAATGATTGAATGTTGATATTTCATAGAAGGATTTACATATTTTTGAATGAAGAAACTCATAAGTTGATACTCATGGAGGCACATAGAGCGATATATATGGCTCACCCTGGAGTAAAAAAAAGATGTACACATATTTGAAATTGTTGTTCTTTTGGAATGGAATGAAGAAAGACATAATAGATACATGGTTACATGCCTAAAAATGTCAATTAGTGAAGGGAAAACATCAAGACCCATGATTATTATAGCCGCATGCAATACTAGAATCAAAATGGGAAGTGGTTTCGATGGATTTCATAGTGGGATTTCCTATGATGTCATTATTCAATTTTGGTAGTAGTGGTACTTTGACCAAGAGTGCACATTTTATTATAATGAAGAATACTTGTCAAGCACTAGAAATAACAATATTATTTGTAAATAATATAGTGAGACTAATGTGGAATTCCCAAGAAGATCATTTCGAATAAAGGATCAACATTTATAGGAAGGTTTTGGACAAGTTTCCAAGAGGCCTTGGGAACATAGCTCAATTATAGTTGTTGGTGCACGATTATAAGACCACGAGTTCAAGTTATTTCAACCAACAAAACCCTTCAGACATTGGCCCTTTTGGCATCACCTAGATGCAGGTGAAGTCTCATCTGAGGCATCTATTGGGGCTGCAGGAACCGAGTTTTTGCAGTAGTGAGGGAATTGGAGGTGATCATCTTATTCTTACTTATTTGTTATGTGTGCATTATCCTATGTTTGTTCTTCCTTTCTTACTTAGTTAATTCAATTATATAGTACCATTATATTGCAGATTGCAACATAAACCCTTTACTGTAACATTCATAACTATTGCGCAATGATCATATAGTAGAGAAATCTTCTCTAAAACACATAAAGAGAATATTCATGATCAATCACATAAAATACAAGAAGACATAGTAATTAATATGGTTCACCCAACTTTGGGCTACATCCACAACGGTTGGCTTTTTTACTATTCTTTCTGTAATCGTCCTAGGCTTGCGCACTGCACTTACAATAGAGATATCATGTTATCTCGCTCCATATTTCCTAGCCACTCTGCAGTGCAAGCCTCCCTCTCTAACTTCTCCAAAACAATAAGACATAGACTCTTCATTCTCAATCTATTCTCTCATTCTCCTCACAAATGTGTCAACCCCTATTCTTCCCGACCCATTACATATTTATACATGGACTCTAGGGCTCAAAACCCTACTTTGCTTATCCCAAAACCCTATTACAACTCATTTTGACTCATGTTGACTCATGACAACTCATGTTGACTCATTGTTTGGGCTTGTTTTTCTTGCTTTTACATCTGGATGTTTTTTTTTCACTCTCGACTATTGTTCTTCCTACTTTTGTGCGTCTTTCTGCTTTTGGCATGTCGAACTGTTATCCTTCCTTTTCACTCACTTTATCTTCCTGCTTTATTCTCCTCTTTATTATTCTTCTTTATTCTCTGGTAAGTACATTGTAACTATGCATTGTATTCCTGAATGTGATTATACTGCACACTCTCGAGCCTGAATGTGCCTTTATTGCGCACTCTTCTCCTGCCTTCTCTTCTTTATTCTTCTACTACACATATCCTCCATAGTTAGGATTTTCATGAAAACTGAATCCAAAATGCATGTCCAATAGGCCCCCAACGCTCACTTGTGGCTCGTCCTGAGCCACTCAGGCATGTTGCGCACTCCTCCATGCTTCTATGAAAATTTTGGAAGTATCCTTTATTGTCGCAACATCCTTTGTTACTTTTGCCTATGTTCCCAAAATGTCCTCTACACCCTGCACAGTCAGGGTCGTGAGATTATCTTATGTTTTGTGTGCTTCTTGCTTCAATTTTCCCTATACATTTTTCATTTCTCCTATCACCCTTAGTGCTTCATCTTGTAGCGGTCCTAATCGCTGCTGAAGGATATTTTGCTGGTCCCAAATCTTTTCGATTTCACTGTATGAATGCCTTTGTGCAAAAATGGTCGTCATTCGTTCAGTCAATGGGAGAGTGTTTATTCTCTCTGAATCCTTCTACGCCCTTTGTTGCGCATCCCTCAATCTAGATTCCACAACCTTCATTTATGAATCCTCTACCAGGTTTGTCCAAATTTGTGCACTTTCCTCACAGATCTTTGTGCATTCCTCGTCCAGCTTCTTGATAGTTTCCACCATTGTCATCGTTGTTCTCTCTCTTCCTGCTCTTTCCTCTGGTTGTGTTCCCGATGTACTACACAATTGCAAGTCCTCAATCCTTGTGTGGAAGATTTTGATGACTTCGTTGATTATTGAGACTTGTTCTTCCACGATGGCCTCTACTACTAATGGTACTTCAAGAATTTCCTTATACAACTTTTGGATGACTGCTTGTGTCTTTTGTGCCATTTGCTCAGCTTCGTCCTTCTTTTTAAAGGATTTCTCAACCCTTTCCCTGACCTCATTCTTCTCTTTCATTTCTCTTTCCATTTTTTCTTCAAATTTGCTCGTTTCTTCCAGATAATTTGTATACTTTTGTTGTGTTTCATCCTTTTCTTCTGTCACCTTGATTACTTCTCTGCATGTTAAATCTGGGTGGAGCCTTATCTCATGCATAATACCTACCTCCAATCTATGTAGTAAATGTATAAGAATCTATGACACAAATATTTTTAGGTGATTTAATGTTTTCATCTGTTCTTGCAGTTCTGGCATTGGGAACTCAACTATGTCTGTCTCGATTTCTAATGCTCTACACCCGATTGATAACTCAAACAAGAATGTATTGGCAGTTTGTGCTTCCTCAACCAAACTCGTGGACGATCCTTCACCCGAGCCTTTCTCTGGTGGTATCTTCATGGTCTCCAATAGTTGTTTCATTATTATCAATAGGTCCTACACCTTCTGGTGATGTTCTACTTGTTTCCTTGTTTCTTCATCAATGGCCTCCTCTGCGGCATCCCGTACTTGGTATTTGATTCTGTCCATGTCATCGTCTGTCAGATTATAGACAGGTAATACTTTGTGTACGTTCATATTTTTTCCCAGAGCTACGGCTGGGCCCTTCCCCTTATCTTTTCTTTTCACCCAACTCTTGGGATTGTTTGTTGCACTTCTTTTGTTGATGCTCCTGGAATATTCCATGCACATTTTTTTTCCCATTTCCCTGTCCTTTGTCTAGTTCTTCCTCGTCCTTGTCTTGTTCTTTTCCTTCGTCTCGTTGTTCCATTTTGTCCCCTGGAACTTTCCAGTCATCTTCCCAGTCATTGGCAATCAAGAAAACATCATCTATTGTCAACTTGTAGCTAGTTGGCAGGCACTAGCGCACAGGGTCCGTTTTGAATTGAATGTACATGTGGTGCATCACTACTTTAAATCACGCAATATCCTGGTAAGTCTCTATTATATGGGTGGTGATGCGTGATTTCTTCATTACTATGTACCTGATCGTGTCGAAGTAGACATAGAACATAATATTGTTATTTATTTGTTTCCTCTTGTTTGTTGTATGCCATAGGTTGGTATGTCGTGCAATTGCATTACCTTTATTGGTTGTTCTTATACATTGGTAATCATCAGGATCCTTCCATCCAACTAGTGCAATCAAAATGAGAAGCCAGGCATAATGAAACTTTGTGCCCTTCTCCTGGGATTCTTTGCAATCTATTAAAAACTGGTTTACCAAAATGTGACCCAATTTATTTGGACCCCCTCAACGCATTTTTCCGCAATTGCAATTACTGCGACCGACATTTCGTCTTTGTGGCATTTCCTTAGTAATTTACAGAACAATACTTGGGTCGCAAAGCGCATAATGTCATCATTGATGTTTGCGACATCTAACCCCCTCTTTCCTCTTAAGGTGTGAAACTTATCCTTCATAGATTTTGCTAGTGCTTTCTCCTCTGCCTTATTTGTGAACATTGTTGTCGAATCCTCTCATGCTTTAGGCAAGCCTGTGATCCACGCAATTCATTTTGTATCAATAGATACTTGTGGGTAAAGCCATAACATTCCTTTGTGAACACAACTTAGTAGCATTTTGACATAAGTGTTTATTTCCAGACTTCAACCAAAATGTGGGATCTCCCGCAGATTCAATATGCCTGGTCTCTCTAGCTGTTTTTCCCAAGTTTGTGGTTCAAGCAAGATTGCTCCTGTCCCTGGAACACTTTTGGCACACAAATATTAGTCTCGTACCAGCTCGGGGAACTTTTTTTCATCCGTGATTTCATGATCTGCAAACTTCAGGGCAACAATCTTTACTAGCATGTCCCCTTAAACAATCACACTAGATGTTATTTCCAGTGTGACCAATGGGTATTTCCCGTATGCGGGTACTTCAAATTGAGGCACGATTTCTTTTCATGGTAGCATATGGTCCCTGTGAAAACTTGATTCCGAGGACAAAGATGATGGTGTTTCCTCAAACACTGGTGCAACTGGTAGTATTTTTGGTTGCTTGCATGTTGCAACTGTTGGCACTCCAACTTTCGGTGGTGCCATTGTTCTCTGTGTCTGAGTTCGATGATTGTTCTATGTTGGTTCTCGTTCAATTGTGGTTCAGTTCTGGTTTTCTCTGTATGCTCACAATTCTTATCAAATGCAAATAACCTATTACATCGGGCCCTTAGGTGCTTTTATCACCCTTCGACAGTTGTATAATTTCTTTCGTTCCCAATGGAAGTGTCGAATCTGGTTAGAATATTCCATTAATACTTTCCTTATTATGGACATAATTCCAAATCCTCTGCTGATTCTTTTCTTTGATGTGCCAGTCTATCCCGATCTTCGACAACACATTTTATTTATGACTACACATCTCTAGTATGTTTCGTCATGTATGGATTTTTAACTGTCGTTTATGTCCTTTAATTCCCTTAACGATACTCTCGTGCACTTGAATTTTGCACGCACTTAACTGAATTTGTGTTTTTTCTGTTATCTGTGCGATATCCCCCTTTTTTTGCGTGATACTTCTTACTGTTTTACCTTTGTATTTCTCAGTTTTCCCCTTTTTATTTGTTTTCTTCCTCCTTTTTTTTTTTCCCCTGTATTCCCCCCCTACTATAGTACAACTACCTATGATACATGTGTTCTTGCATAGCTCATATTAATGCACAGACGGTTGACCGTCTCTATAGAGTTTCAACCGACTTCCATTTACCATTCCTCCCAGGGCTTCTCCACTCAATGTTTCCAACTGTGCAACACTTGCCTCCATCACATGTTGAATCATGTATAGTTCTAACCAATGCATTTGAAACTTTCTTGGATGTTGCATGAAATTACTTTCGTATAGTAATACTAAGTCCCCCACTTGATTTTTTTTATGTTTAATATGTCTATCATGCCATGGATTTTCCCTTTCCTTTTGAAATTGTTGGTGGAATCCTGTGACAAAATGATCTTCCTCAAGCTATACTAACTGTGACAATCTCTCCCCTCTTGTGCCAGAGTCAGAAAGATCAGTAGTAGCTACAATGCACAGACTAGGTAGAATAAACTACATTGACATTACTGCTTATTTCCCATAGACCAACTTAAAAGGTGTATGTCCTATCAACTTCTTGTTTGTAGTCATGTATGCCCACAAAACTATAGGAACCCTTAAGTCTCAATCATCTCTTCCTACGTTGCAGATATTTGTCAAAGCATTCTCCAAAATTTTATTAAAATCTTCTATTGTCCCATTAGCTTGAGGGTGATACTGCATACTCTTCTGATGATGAATTTGAAATTCATCAGTCAATGTTTCAATTGTCTTATTCAAGAAATGTGTGCCTCGATCACTAAGTAATATGCGTGGACATCCAAATTGTGTGACTACATTATCAAATAGAAACCACGCAACAGTCTATGCAGTGCAGTCTAAAACTGGTGTTTCTTATGCCCACCTAGTCAAATACTGCTACATAGTGATTATGTACCTTGCTCCTGATATTCTTGTTGATGGGTTGATTGGTCCCACAAATTCTATTGCCCATTTATCAAACGCTTGCAATGTAACATGTGGGTATAGAGCCATTTCATCCCTCCTGGATGGTTTTCCCACCCTTTGACATACATCACATGCTTGACAATATTATTTAGAATCCGTAAGAAGTGTGGGCCACCAGAGCCCTATGCATGAGATATTTTATGCAGTTGCTTTACCTGCGTAGTGTCCTCTCGCAATCCCTTCATGTGCTTATGTGAGTATCATAGGCCTTTTGTGCTCCAACACACATTGTCTCAATATTCCATCTGCACCTAACTTGTATAAGTTCCATGCAATGAGATGATAGTCTGTTTGTTTTACCACTAATTGTTTCTTATGTCCAACTGTCATGTCTGATGGGGCCATTCATGTATTAGAAACTGTACGATGTCTTCAAAGTAGTCATCCACCATCTTAACTGCAAATAATTGTGCATCCGCTAAGGTGTCATCTAGATTCCCTGCATCTTCTCTGAATAGTATGTGTGATAAGTGATCAGGTCCTGAATTCAACTTCCTTAGTTTCACAACAACCTCAAAATCGTATTCTTTCCCCCAACACTGGCTTGTTCACTAAGTATTTTAGTGCATAATGGTTTGTGTACATCTTAAAGTGAGAGTCCAGTAAATAATGTTGAAACTTTTGCAGTGCATATACCATTGTCAATCCTTCTTGTTCTGTGGTAGTATAATTCTTCTCTGCCATGGACAACTTCCTACTTGCAAAATCAATTGGGTGATCTATGTCTCCTTCACCTGGTTGAGACAATATTGTGCCCAAATCTATGGATGATGCATCTACATGAACATGGAATTTCTTATTCCAATCTGGAAAGATAAAAATCGACATGGTCACTAATTTCTTTTATAAGGTGTCCAAACCCTTCTTACATTCCTCATTCCATTGGAACTATGCTTCATTCTTCATCAAATTTTCCATAGGTGTTGTAATCTACGCATAACCTTTGATAAAATTCTTGTAATATATTGTGTGACCGAGATTTTCCCTCAAATGTTTGAGTGATGTAGGTGGTTGCAAATCCATAATTACTACAATATTGGTAGGATCCACTAATAATCCCTACTTGTAGACCACATGGCCGAACAAAATTCCAAAAGGTGCACAAAAAATACATTTCTTCAAATTTAGAAAAATTTGACATTGTCTACACCTATCCAACATTAATCAGAGTACTTGTATGTGATCCTTCAATAGACTAAACACAGTCCAATCATCTAATTATACTTCAAGGAACTTATGAATAAATTCCTTAAAAGTTGCAACCACAACTCTTGATAAAACTACAGGTGCGTTCTTCAGTCTAAAGGACGTCATTGTGTATTGATAAATTCCCCACTCTATTGCAAAAGTAGTCTTATACTTGTCTTCCTACACAATTTTGATCTAATGGTACCCTGAGAATCCATTTGTGAAAGAATAAGCCTCTTGTCCTCCTACATTCTCCAATACATCATCTGTGAATGGTGTTGGAAATGGATCATGTATACATGCATCATTAATCTTCCTCAGATATACGCAAATCCTTATTCCTCATGTTTTCTTATCTTGTACCACCATTGGACTTATCCACTCTGATTCCACCACTGGTTTAATGATGCATGTGTCCAACATCCTATCTATTTCTGCTTTCACCTTCTCTTTGTACTTCGTATTTAACATGTAGGGTCTCTGTCACATTTGTTTAGCACCTGGTTTCAAAGGAATCTTCATCTTGCCTAATTCCCCAGCTATCCCCTTCATTCCTGATAATGTAGTTAGGAATAGATCCTGATACTCACGCGATAAATCTGCAATATTCTCCATAGTTTCATCACTCCAATATGTTGAGATTTGGGTACCTTGGAAAGTGGTCCCCTTGTGTTTGTGAGCTTCTAAACACACGAGGGAAGTAATTTGTACCTTGTACCATGTACTTTATGTCTAATTTCACTTTGACTTAGGATATTTAAGTCAAAAGTGAAATTTGGTCATTTTAGCCTAAAATGACAATTAATTCACTTTGTGGGTGAATTAAGAGACATAAAGTGAAACTATGGAAAATTAAGTAAAGTGGGTTTGAGTTGAAATTTACTTGAGATGATCTCAACCATTGATTAGGGATGATATGAGATGATCTCATCCACCCAACTTTTAGGTTTCCTTATGCTTCCTTAAGGAGGGCGCAAGGGGAAAAGGAGGCTTCATTCCTTGTTTTGTTCACTTGAGGAGAAGGAGAAGGAGCAATAGGATGAGAATGGTTTCATATGTTGAGTCTATATTGGGCACTCCCTTCCATGGAGATAGCCAATAGGATTAGGGTCTCAGTTATTTAGTGGGGAGATTCATGTTCCGAGGAGGGCGCACTTGAGGAGGAGGGCACATCATCAGTGGGGAGGACTTAGATAGCTCAGATTGAAGTGATGTATGTTTTAGAGGGAGGATACTCCCAGTATCAGAGTATTGTGGATGGGTTTATATATCAGAGCTTCCAGTTGGCTTCTGGTTCCATTTCAATGGTCTTGTCAGCATTTATGGAGGGCACACCATCCTAGGGTACCCTTGCTTCATTTGTACTAGTGTTGCAGCTTGGATCAAGCTGCTATTGTATCAGGTTCATCTATATTTTGTACTTGTTGTATTCCACCATCTATTATCCTCATATATAGACATATATTCCAAACTGGTTTTCCCAAGGGGGGGGTTATCCAGGGTCATGTTGACCAAAAATACCTGTGTTCAATTTCATGTATGTTAGAGTGTAGAACTACTGTATTTTCAACTATAAATATCTTTAGGTGTGTTACATTTATTTTGGTATGCATGTGCTAACCCTTGGTGACTAAAACTGCATGCTAGAGCACCTAAATTGTGAATGTAACCGTAACAAATAAACAAGAAGTTCCTGAACTTTTGGCTGTCCTAAAACAACAACAAAACCTTCATTGAAAGTTGAAACTTGGAGTCAACTTGAGGTCAAATATAGACCTAGTTGGAAGCTTGATAGAACCTGGAAAATCTTCACAATAATCTCCTATCTGTGCAAACTTTGGATTCTTTGTCATCCCAATGTTTACCTTTCATGTCTTTATTGGTTGCGTATACATAGTAGATTCAATCTCTGAACCTTCTACTGCGCGTTCTCCCTCATTATGTTCTTCTTTCACGACATTGTAACACTCCAGTAATTCATGAACAATCATCAAAGCTCTGTGCGCACTGCACACTGGTACCACCTCCATCGGCCCTTCTTCTGAGAAGATCCCGGTTCGAATGACCTGTAATGTTGCAACTTTTAGTGGAGATTTGTGTTCAAATGTAAAATTTACCTTGAACCTTTGAACCAATTCATCCCATCTTTATGTTTCTTTGCGCATTTCCATCTCTAGATACCATTTCTTCGGAATTGTATCCAGTGTATGTATAAATTTGTGCATCCATTCCTTCTTTGGTACTAAATTCCATATAATTCGGCACTGCTCAACATGAACTGCTTGGTCATTTATCCTTGTATACTTATGTGCAATATTCTCTAACTCGGTACCAAATATCACGTGCATTAGTTTTTGACACTGCGACCAGTCATCCATCCCCTCTTTATGTGCAACCCACCACCTAACAGGAGTATCTTTCAGGACAACATCTAGTTTCAACAACCTTTGTTGTTCGGATACCCACAACTCAAATGTATTTACAAATGAGTTTATGTCAGTCAATCCATCATGCCTAGGTGGATCACATAACTATGTTCCAATCCAACACAATGATTGAGTTAGGTGTTCACATCGTCTAGTTGATACTTCATGCATCCTCTGCTGCCAATGGTCCAAACCTTCCTCCGAATCTGATGCACACGAACTAATACTTCTCCAACTTAGTGCACCATCTGCAGTGGGGTTATCATAATCATCCATCCATGTAGTCATGTTATACAAGTTATTAATTGTGTTTCCTCTCGCTAGCTCTATGTACCTCTTTCCTTCTGTCAGGTCAATTGGTACAATAACCTTCAAGTATCCTACCTCAAATATCATTTCCCTCCTCTTCAGATGAATGATCGTCTGATTATCAAATTCCCATTCAAGTCCCATCAATGTTGGATGTGATTCACTATCATCCACGATCTCAATGACTTCAAAGTCTGCTACATTGTGCACTCCAACTATATTCATAGGTACTCTTGTCAATCGACCAATTGGGACCATCTTGTGTTGGTTTTCCAACCTTAACTGAACATGAGACCAAATTAACTCGGGTTTCCCCATCATCTCCTAGTTTTGCTTTGGTAACACATTCACATAAGAACCCATGTCCAAGATAACATTATCCACATCATATTCCCCAATCTGTGCACTTAATCTAAATTCTTCATTGGTCCTCTTTATGCGCAGTACCTGATTCACTACCCTATGTGCAATAGGAGTTTCCCTTTCTTGCACATAATGATCAATCATATCATATAATACATTCAATGTAGTTTCATCTTTCATTAACACTATGCAAATTCTTAGGAACTCTCTTAGAGTACTTACCTTCCCAAGTGGCTTCTCTAGCATAATGCGATCATAGACATGATGCATAGATGATGTTGATGCTACCCAATCTGGTCCTAGTATATCTTTTCTTGCCCTCTGATATGCCTCCTTTTCTTGCTGAGGATCAAATTTTAGCATAGGTCCTGTTGATTTCCTTACCCATTTCTCATCCTGCTTCCCTCCATTCATCACATCAGCCCCTGTTCTAGTTCCTCCATGCATAACAATTGTTATTCTATGTCCTTCATTGCGTTTTTCGACTGGTATTTTCTGTATGTTTTGATTTGGGTTATGGTTCTGATTTCCTCTTGCTTTCTGCTTTGTGAGTAGTTCAGGACAGTCTTGTGTCGCGTGGTCTAATGCTCTATAATATTTGCAAGTTGTACAAGGGTTCGAGTAGTCACGAGCTAAGTGTCCTAGTTGATTACAATTGTAACATATTATCGGTCCTCTACCTCCTCTGTGAAGATTTCCTCTACCTCGACCTCTGCCAAAATTTCCTTTGTTTCCTGGATTAAAGCCTCTCTAATTATTATACTGTGGAACACCTCCTTATGTCACAACATGCTCCTCCTGAATCATGTACATATATGAAATGTGCTCTCTCATCAAATCAAATGCATGACAATCCTTCTCTTCATGTCCGATTGACTTACAAAAGTTGCAAAATAAGTTCCTTAGTGTACTCCGATATTTCTACAGTAATATAACTCAGTCGGATGGTGTCCCCATTTCTTACATAGTTCACAATATCCTCCTCCTGGTAATGGATTTGGTGCTCCAATCACTAAATACTATGCAAATGTTGGGCATTCGTCCTTGTGGCAGCCTTTAGTTCTACACTTGGTACACCAGACTTGTTCCCACTTCCCCTTCCCTTTTGTAAGATCTTCCATTTGAATTGTCAAGGAAGCTAACTATGTTTGGACTTGCACCATCCCTCCACTGTATTCTATAGTGGATGCTTCCAATTTCATTGCAATCTCTAAAGCTTTAAGCTACTACACAACCTTCTGTTGAATCAACGGCCTACAAATGTGTGGTAGAAGTCCTGCAATAAACCATTCATGGTGTTGTTGATCAGTGATATGGAATATCAGTCTACCCATTATATCCTTAAAATGTTGGTCATAATACTATAATGATTAAGTCTGCACCTGTTTGATCTCCTTCAACTCCTTAATGTACTGTGACTCTGACTTTGGCTTCTTGAACTCTTTCAACAATGCTTGTATAATTTATACTAAAGTCCATGTTTTTCCTATAGGCATGGTACTCTGCAGTTTCATGTACAAGACTAATGTGCAACCTCTAAATGTTGTTTCCAACTGTGCAATCTTTACAGCTTCATCTTGGACATTCTTTATATCCCGAATTGTCTCACAGACAGATAGATGTTGTTCTGAGTCCTCTGACCCAACTCCCTGGAACTCAGGTAGTTTGAGGGTGTTGTCTACCCCTACCATTTTTCTTTGTGTAGTACCTCCCCTAGGTGATGTTGGTTGACTCTGACTCTGCGCACTATTTCCATTGCTCTAACTACTTCTACTATGTCCTCCCTTGCTAACTATGAGTTCTTTTGACAAATCCTTTAATGTGATTCTGATTTAGGTGACACACATGGGGTCGTGGAATTGACACATGATCCCATATGAGTAGGACTTACTGGATTTTCTATTATATGACTAAACTAATAATTCTCTTCCTCTAATTCTATGTATGGTATTTATACAATCCAGATATCATCCCTTAGGCTCATTGCACAACTCTCCCTTCTTAGCCCCAGTCTTTTGCCTCTTGTACCTTCTTCCACTGCACAATACTCCAAACTCGTCTTCTTCTTCTTATACAACTTCTTTGGTTCTATGTATCCTAAGTCCCTCCCTTCCTTCATTTCTTCCTTCATTATTTCCTACCTTCATACAATCCTCTTGTCATTCCCCAGTTCCCCTATGTGCACAAAGCCCCTTAGCAATCAAACTCCATTGTCATCACACACTTGTCACACATCAACATCTTTATCCATGTACCCAACGATTTCATGAACCTTTCACGCGGACCTTTGAATAAATCCCTCTCTGCAACACTGTATGACTGGGTGCAATCCACTGCAAATTCTGTAAAATAACCTCCCAAAATACTGTTCAACCAGAAATCAACTACGTGAGAAGTCTTATTACTTACAAAATTTAGTTTCCTTACTAGCTCAGGAGTCCAATTCCTCGGCATTGTGGTTCGATACCTTCTAGTAGTCTCCACTAATATTTCTAATCACTCAGTCAAAATAATCGAAAATTCGCCAAAGAAAATATCATGCAGCTTTGTGTACACATACCTTTGCATCCATTTCTCATCCCTCATCCGAGGGTTTCTATTCTCTTTTTGAGAAAATTCTCATTCCTTCCCTTGTAGCCATTCTGAGATCTCTTTCTTAGCCAACCTCTAAAACATTCCCTCAATCACAGATTTTGGGTCCTAGCAACGCAACGATTTGTTAGCGCGCAGTTATAAAACCCTAGGTTCAAGTTATTTCAACCAACAAAACCCTTCATACACCGGCCCTTTCGACATCACCTGCATGTAGATGAAGTCTCACCCGAGGCATCTATTGGGGCTGTAGGAACCGAGTTTCTTCAGTAGTGAGGGAATGGGAGGTGGTCATCTTATTCTCACTTATGTGTTCTGTGTGCATTATCCTGTGTTTTTTCTTCCTTGGTTACTTAGTGAATTTAGTTATATAGTACCATTATACTACAGATTGCAATATAAACCATTTACTGTAACATTCATAACTATCGCATAGTTATCATATAGTAGATAAATCTAGTCTAACATGAATAAAAATAATATCCATGATCAATCACATAAAGTACAAGAAAACACAGTAATTAATGCGGTTCCCTAAACTTGGGGATACATCCACAATGGTTGGTTTTTTTGTTATTCTTTCTATAATCGTCCCAGGCTTACACACTGCACTTACAATAGAGATACCATTCTATCTCTCACTCCATCTTGCCTAGTCGCTCTACAGTTCAAGCCTCCCTCTCTAAATTCTCCCTAACAATCAGATATAGACTCTTAATTCTCAGTCTATTCTCTCATTCTCCTCACGAACGTGTCAACCCCTATCTTACATGACCCATTACATATTTATACATGGACTCTAGGGCTCAAAACCCTACTTTGCTTATCCCAAAACCCTATTACAATTCATTCTAACTCATGTTGACTAATTGTTCGTGCTTACTTTTCCTGCTTTTATGTCTGCATGTTGATTTTTCACTCCCGACTATTGTTCTTCTTTCTTTTGTGCATATTTTTTCTTTTGGCTTGACGAACTGTTATCCTTCCTCTCTCCCACTTTATCTTTATGCTTTATTATCTGCTTTATTCTCCTGCTTTATTCTCTGCTAAGTATGTTCTTACTGTGCACTACACTCCTGAATGTGCCTCTACTGTGCACTCCCGAGCCTAAATGTGCCTTTACTGCACACTCTGCTTCGCTCCTGCCTTGTTTTCTTTCTTCTTCTTCATGAAAACTGAATCCAAAATGCTTGTCCAACAATAGTATAACATATCATCTAGATATATGAAAAAAAATAGAAAGAGTGAATCAAGTGTTGGAGGATATGTTGTGTATGTATGCAATGGACAAGAAAAGTTTTTGGGAAGAGTGTTTACCTCTTGTCAAAATTTCCTATAATAATAGTCATCATGTTTTGATAAATATGGCACCTTTCATGTTTTTGAATGGTATACCTTGTAGAACTTCTCTTAACTGGGATAGACTTGAAGACACAGTTCTATTTGGATTGTAAGTTACTTAAGAAATGGAAGAGCAGATGAAAATGATCAGAGAGAGATTAAAAGAAGCTCAATATAGACATAAAAGTTATTAGGATGTGCATAGAACTAATGTGAGTTATTAAAATGAGGACACTGTGTTTTTGTGAGTTACACTAGAAAAAAGAGTTATATTAAATTTGGCAAGGGATCCAAGTTGTCGCTATGATACGTGGGACTATTTAATATTGTTGAAAGGTTGATACCTATTAGTTATCCTCTTACATTACCATAATCTTTGAATTGTATTCATGATGCTTTTCATGTTTCTATTTTGCACCATTGTCTTTTGTATCCTTCACATGCTCTTGATTTGAGTAATTTTCAAGTGTTGGATGAGGGAGCCTTAAAGGCCGAACTGATTCACATACTGGATCGACAAACTTGACAAATTTAGCATTGTTTGGTCGACTAGGTAAAGGTCCAATGGGATGGCTATAACCATAGATAATTTTAGGGGTGAAATTTCGCAAATGGGTGAAATTCAAGGTATTAAAATAATGAAAGGGCAAATTTTTTACACAAAAGTATTTTTCAAATTTTCAACTATTAGCCCATAAAATATAGTGTGCTTAAAAAAAATCATGTTTTTAGCGATCACATATTTAAATGGAGATTGCATTCTGGCAATATTTCGCCACAAAAATCCATCCTTAGTTCTGATATTTGCTCTGATTTTTTTTTCAGATTATTTAATGTTTTGAGAATTTCGCCCTAAATTTTTTGGATTGTTCAATATTCAAAGCATTTCTCCCTGAAATTTCTATATTTTTCAACGTTCACATGATTTCGCCCTGAAATTTACGAACATTCAATGTTAAGACCATTTCGACCTAATCTATGACAGTCTCATGCGATGGACCTTTTCTCTACGATGGGCCTCTTATCTACCAACATGTTCCTATAATGTTTGGAGTCTAGAGTAAGTCTCAGATCCTTTAGGAGCTCCCCATTTCCATAGGCCAAAACATGGAGAACCAAATTAGGTTTTACCCTATGAAAATATATGAAGCACAAGACGTTCAAAAACTTATCTAGAAACTCTAATTTTAGGTTTTTTGTTTCTCGTTTCCATGCATGTTGGCATTCTCATCCAAGTGGGGTTTGGTCGCAGAGGAACTCAAGAAATGATTTCAAGATCGAATCCCATGGAGTCCTTGTCGTTTAGTGGTTGCAGAGCTCTAGTTATTTACATCTTTTAGCATCAAATGCCATAATTCATTATTTCCCTCTCCCTGCACAACAAAATTGAAACTATCACAACAAAGCCCATCACAATTTTTTTTTGTTTGGGTTTTTGTATTGTGCCAGACTCGTTCTTTTCCTTTTTCTTGGTTGTTGAATGATTTCACATGGTCGATGGAGTATTTTTTGGGGTTTTGATGCATGGTTTCTTTTGTATATCCTTCATTCCATCACAATCTTTTTCTTTGGGGTTCCTTAAGTCATCGTCTATGCTCTTCTTTGTTGCAGTTCGATTTCACATGGGATATGGATAATTTCACTTGGGTTTTGCTTGGAGGATTTTCTATGCAGAGGACTCTGCAACCCCTATATATTGGTTTAACACCATTTTCTATTTGCACAGAGTTCTCTGGACAACCTGCATTTTGGTTTTCCATCATCTACACCTGCGTTATTGAGGTATGTCACTTAAATTCTATTTTATTTGTTATCTTCATGCATTCAAATGATGTTTTAATTTAATACTTCAGTCATTCTCGTGCCTAGATGAGGGATTGTAATGCATGGGAGAAGGAGATAGAAACACTAGATTATTAGTTTTCAAATGGTTAGTTCTTTTCATTCTTCCCTATCTGGGTTCCTTTTCTAATCTATTAGGTTGAACCAATTTCACTAACCTGGAAATTTTAACAAGGACATTCTGGGTAATGATTTATAGTTTAAATATTAAAATTGCACATCAAGAATCTTTGTGAATTGGGTAAGATTTTGAGGAGTGTTAGGAAAAAATGTTTGTAATTGGAAGGAGGTACTTGTTTGCTTTTTGGTTCCAGCAGATCCTGCAAGGTTCAAATTAACCCATCAAACTTCATTTGTAAGGCATCAAATGAATTTCTGAAAAAGAACACCAATTCTTAAATGGGTGGTAATTGATTCTATATATTCTCAAATCTTCTAATAATATATGTTAGTTTCTATTTTTCATGCAATCTGAGAGATATTTATTTCTAGTTTAGCATTCAACTTTTCTTAGATTTGCAGGTTTTCCCCTTTCAACAATTCTTCCGATCAATAAGTTTATTACCAAACATTGGGCCATGTATTCATTACGGTATGTATCAATAACTTCAAATCATCCCTTTCCAACTCATTTTCATTATGTAAGCAACAACTTCATGCAAGAGATTAAATGTTGCAAAGTGTCTTTCAAGGAACTATACAGGCTCATTTATTAGAAAATAACAAGTTGGAATTTCATAAATATATCAAAATACCAATGAGTGATGACTTAAAGAGGGTTATTGGAATCATGTTGGTTTGGTCTTCCCCCATAATAGTGGATGGTATTCTTCTTCTTTTTAGTTCCACTGAAAAAATGTACTTGTTTTTTACCTAACAAGCATCATTTATTGCATTATCTGCAATGCCCCTTTGTGGGCCTTTGCTATGTTGTTTTTGCTTATTAATATGTAGAATAAGTCTTCACTACTCCATCTGTTGTGAAAGTTTGATTTTATTTTAGCTACTAATGTTTTTGTTTTGATGCGATGTGTTTATGTGTGAGTAGAGCCTGGTATGCATCTTTTGGCTCTTTTTTTTTCCTTGAGGGTAAGAATCTGAAAAATATTAAACTAATTTGAATCATTGATGATTAACTAATTTGAATCATTGATGATGTAAGTTAATGATCTTGGAAAGTTTTCTAATTGACTTTGGGACTTATTGCCATTTCAACACTTCATTGTACATATATTTTTAATATTTGGAATGAATCTACAACTCATAATATTAAAGATGGCCTTAGAAATTGAAGGGATTCAAGATGTATTTAAAACAACTTCGCTAGTGTAGCCAACCAATAATTTTTTTGGTTTGATCACCCTCAATTTATTCTTTCCTTGATTCATTTCACTTTTTTTTCAGGTATCAAATTGATTTGCATTGCCAAATTGTGCTTCCTGAATCTGGTAGAATGAGGATTCATGAGAATAATAATGGTTTGATGGTTATTCCATAATGCTTTCCATCTTGATTTCTTATCGTGGATATGGATAAGCATTATGTTAGTAAAGAATAAATTCTAGTGTGTAGAATCATTAGGTTTAAAATGGTAACGATAAGAACATTTTATGTTTGCAGTTGAAGTTTGGCCTCAGATTGTGTTTCCACAAAAGGTTTTAGAGCATCATAATCAAAATCGTCATTGGGTAAGTATGTGGACAATTATGTAAGAGCATATTACAGTCAAACAATTTATCATGTTATCTTGTTTTACACTTTTATCAATCTCATGCTGTTAATTTGGCATAACACTATTGATTCTTAGGCAAGGAGAATATTGATTTTAGTCATATTTTGAATTGAACAAGTAATACATTGGATTATTTGTGTTTTATGTTTAATATGGTTTTGCAGTTTGTCTTCCACTTTATGCCCTTGTAACATAAGCAAGTCTTTCCATCTTGATTTAAAATAAAATCAAATTTGGATGTTTTAGAATACAAATCGAACTTGAAAGCATGTTCAAGTATATTGATACAAAATTCATGCAAAATGGGCCATTTACATTGCTTAAATATTCTTTACTACTCTATTTCATGTTTACTTTCTACAAAGAAAATATATCTAGTTAAGCCATATACACTTTTCATGCTTAAATTTTATAACGACAATACTTGTCTCTTGGGAGACAAATTCTATTACATATTTTTTTTATATAAACCAAAACTTAAATTATATTTTGGATAATTTTTTTTTGTGAAAGTACACAATTAATTATGTTATTTTCAAACCATGAGTGTATGGAATTGTGCTCTTAAAACTGATTGGATGTACTATGCATATGGGTTCTCAAGTCAAGAAGGTTGTATCTCACAACATAGAGATAATTTCTTGAAGAGATGGCAACAAAAAGCTAAGAAAAAAAAATATATATAGAGATTGAAATTTTGGATTTCAAAGTGGGCTAATAACTCCAAGCCAAGGATCTTCTGCAATGTGTTTGCTATGATGATACAATACTATATGACACATTGAAACTCCAAAAATCTCTCCAAGATGTTACTAATTATGAAGCATCAAATCTAGAAATGGTTGCAACTTCTCCATATCATGGGTAGCTTACTAAAACTATTTTGATTAATATTACCCTTACTAATTATGAAACTCCAAAAATCTCTCCAAGATGTTACTAATTATGAAGCATCAAATCTGGAAATGGTTGCAACTTCTCCATATCATGGGTAGCTTACTAAAACTGTTTTGATTAATAGTACCCTTACTAATTATGAAGCATCAAATCTAGAAATGGTTGCAACTTCTACATATCATGAGTAGCTTACTAAAACTGTTTTGATTAATAATACCCTGGGCAACAAAGAAGCCACATAATAACTCCCTACATCAAAAGATGTTGGTGTAATAAATACAGAGTTTTCATATCTCAATAATACCCTCGACAACAAAGAAGCCACATAATAACTCCCTACATCAAAAGATATTGGTGTAATAAATACAGAGTTTTCATATCTCAAGTTTTAAATATATGTTCCATATAATACCAAATATCACTTACATGCCACTAATGTGAACTGAAACTATAGAGAATGGTCCTTATGTAAACTGTTACTTTCATTGAGAAATTCATTATTGAAGCAATGCACATACATTTGTATATATTAAGAGCAATAAATTTGTTTTTCTTATTATATTTTGGAAGAGTATTAAAGAAAGATTAACATAAATTTATGTTGTCAATCCACATATGAGTATGTGAGGAGTATGTGTATAGGCAATCCTCCATCTACAAATATTTTTCTTGAATTATAAAATTTATTCGAGTAATGTTCTAGCTGCTAGAAGGGACTAATAAATATGGTATATTAAGCAATGAAACTTTGTCAATAATTAATAGTTAAAGTTTCCATAACATTTCAGTCTTTCTTATTGTCCATTTATATATTTAAACTAAAATCCATAGGGACATTCTATATTGCTTATGTTTTTTAAGAAGCTACTTTTATTTTTTCTTGTAAAACAATTGCAAAATGATAGAGAGTGCCTCTTCATAGAGTGGAAAACCAGAATTACATTAACAAAAATTGTTCAAAACAAGTATAACAAATTAAAAATATCATGATAAGCATTTATGGTGACACTTGGAAATTTCTCTCAATAGAGAAATTATTATAGATAATTGCACAAGAGTAATGAGGTGATCTACAAACCAATATGGAGAAGATGTTGTTAGGTATACGTGACAACAACAAAAATTAATAAAAATAATAATTATATGGATCAAATTTCCTAATCTTTATTTTTTTATCATTTAATAAGCAAGAATTGTTACAGGTTTAAGATGGATCTAAGGTGGTAAAAACTTATCTTTTGACCAAAATACCCATAAATAATTATAAATAATTGATCCAATAAAAATCCATATTATATTTTTTATTGCATTTTTTCACATCTTTTTGAGTGAAGAAAATGATTTTACTAACCTTTTAATTCTACTATCAATTATTTTACTAACATTTTAATTCTATTATCCTTTTAGTTTGGAGATTATCACTCTTTTATTTTTATTTTCAATTGGATATTACTAATAAAACAAGTTCAATTGATATAAAAATAATAATAAGTGGAGTGGAATGTAAATTTTTTTCCTTTAGTTTGGAGATTATCAATCTTTTATTTTTGTTTTCAATTGGATATTACTAATGAAACAAGTTCAATTAATATAAAAAAAATAAAAAATGGAGTGGAATGTAAATTTTTATAAGCATATCAAACAAAGATGTGGTGTTTTTAGAAATGTCACATTTTTATATTGCCAATTGTTTTTGGGTCATTCAAAATAAATTAGTAACACATAATATTGCAGATAATATATTTTATTTCTAATGTTTTTTTAATATTTTGATTTAAGATCAATGTAACACCTTTGTATTTAAATAATATTGCACATGATATATTGGTTTTTAATGTTTTTTTTTTTAATATTTCAATTTAAGATCAATGTCATACCTTTCTTTAAAACATTGTTTCCTTTACCAATTCACATAAGTTGTTTTATTGTTTTGCTGTCTTGAGTTTTATGTAATATGTTATAATTGTGAAGGAAAAGAGTATGACATAGTAATCAATTACAAAGAAAAGGGACACATGAAGTGATGTAGAACAATTGTTTAGGGTTTGTTTAAATAAAAATAGAGTTTACCCTATCATCACTACTCACTATTCTTGTAAGAAAACCACATTATGGAGTTAAGACTCCAAGTGGGCATGCAAGTGAAGTTCAAGTCTTTAGAAACCTCGTAATCCCTAATTAATTGCATATTATCTTTAAAGATTTGGGGAGTTTGCATCAACCACATAATAGCAGTATATTGGGTGCAATTAATACATGCCAAGAATGATGAAGGTAACCACACAACTTTGTATGAAATTTTCATGATCAAACCACGAAAGTATAACATGACAAGTCCACAATGCATGTTTAGGTGGATTGAAAACTCAACAATGCATGTTTAGGTGGTTGTATTTTTGGAGGTTGATGTGGTACGATGTAGGCACCATGTGTTATATGCCAAAAATAAATTTTCAAATTAATAACATTCAAAACAAAAAAGTGATAACATGCACAAAAGACAAGGATAGGATTAGAGTAGAGAAAAACCCCAATAGGGTAAAAATAATTCTAAATGAGTGGATAAAACACACAATAGGATAAAAACATTCTAAAATAGACTTGGATTAGAGTTGAGAAAACTTTCCAATAAGGTTAAAAAACATTCTAAAGTGATATTTGTATAAAACTAAAAGGAACAGTTTTTTAGTGAAGAAAACCCCCTAATGAGATAGAAAGAATTCTATTATTTAGATGCATCAAAAACCATTTCTCCACTTCCTAATGGGGTAAAAAGAATTATATTATTTATGTGTCAAAATCCATAAAAATGGTATTTATATTGTAAGACTACAAAATACCATTGTTAAATTAAAGATAACACGAAAAGATAAAGTTACCATAACTCCTTTACATCACACGTCCACTTGTACTCATAACAAGTAGATTTCATATCTTCAACAAAATTCCCACAAATGGATTTTCTTGTTAGATAACTAACGTTTGTATTGGTTTTCACTTATATAATAAGTTTTGTGGTGGTTTGCGCTTATAAAATTTTTAGCGTAGCTTTCCTAATTGTGTTGGTGGAAAGGCATGACACCATGGTAAAGGTTGTATCAAGCATGGTAATCAACTCATCCACACATGAAGCTTATTCACTTCTTGCAAATGGTTTTTGTTGTTGTTTCTACTTACCCTTCCCCTTATTCTTTTCTAGACATTGAGAAGCATAGTGGTCATGTTTGTTGCACTCAAAGCACTTGATATGGATCAAATCCTTCTTCTATTGGTTAGAATATCCTAAATCTTCCTTCTTCTTCTGGACCATCCCGAATCCTGATTTTTTTTTCCTCTTTTCCTCACTTGTGACCTTCTCGATGAGGGCTACGTATAGAATTAACCTAAGGCTTGAATTCAAATTTTTTTAAATTTTATTGGATTTGTTTTTTTATGTTTATCAAATTCTCAGTTAGAAACCCAAGTTTGGGAATTTCTAAATTTGGAATTGCATTGGTTAATGTTTTTTTTACCTAAATACAATGTGATAAATTTACATTGTTGCAACAATTATTATTAGATTTTTTTATTCATATGCAAAGTGATATGGTTTTCAGAAAGTGATTTAGTATCGTAATTGTTGATGTTTGTAGGACCGTAACTTATTTAACCAAGGATGTAACAAGTTCCTTAATTACATTTAAGCACTTGATGGACCAATATTTTCAAAAGCATGCAATGGATGTTCTTGTGTGGAAATTGTGAATTAGTACATGGTGGTAAGTCAATTCCCTTGTAAACTGCGAGAGGTTATTAAATCAAGAGATTTTTTTTCATGATGTTTGTTTTAGATGGAGGTATTATGAGTGCTACATTTGTAGAGTTGACTTGCTTTATTATATCATATTGATTATGTATATTGTACTTTGAGTTAGGAATAGAATATTTGTAGAATTGAGTAGATTTATTATATCATATTGATTATGTATATTGTACCATGATTTAAGCATAGAATAGAAAGAAAATAATTTCGTTTTGAAATGATATTTTATTATATTATATAGAAAACATATGTATAAGGTTAGAATAAGCCATAGTAGGGATATCCTTAGCCTCATTTATAATAAAAAAAAAACAAAACAAAAAAAATCTCTAATTTGGGTAGATAACTCATCAAATGCTATATTCTAAAAGGATTCACTAGATCCTACCAAACTTTCAAAAACATAATTAGAATCTAGAGTGAATCCATGTTTATGGATATATGAATTCAAAAAATATGGATATATGTTTAAGATTATATGTAACAAAGTATGACATTAACAATTTTCCATACAAAAGAGCACTATCTCTTTAGTGATCAGATAGTGGTAGAAGGGGAGAAAACAATATAAAAAATTTCTATAATGAACTTGATATGGAAAACAATGCTTTGGAGACTGATACTGACAGTCCATTTGGAGAAGATCATGTTCAAAAAAAAAAAAAAAAATGAAGACCAAGATGAGAACTAGGAAATTGAACCGCAAGATTTTATGTAATCCAATATATATGAGGGCCCAAGGGATAGTTATTTTGGTATACATGTTCCATTGGTGGTGCAATACATACTGAATGGGATAGCACAAATGATATGATTTTTGTGCTTCGTTGATCCTCTGTCTATTGCATTTTGGAGCATTTTTTCAAGTTTGACATTTTGGGTTTGTTTTGTTTAAAAATTGTATTAGTCCCTTGAATGCTTTTAGTTCTCATTTGATGTTTGATTGAACCCTTTAATGTGGCGTGATTGGTTTCATTTGATTTCCATTGAGTCAAGGGTTTGGGTTAAAGTTAAAGACCTTTGTTGAGTAAAAAAAAAACTTTTGTTCATCTTTTTGTCATGTTTATTTGAGAAACATATGGCTTTGGTTATTCTCTCGGAATTCAATGTGTTTTCCATAATTATTATTATTTTCCTTATATTTTTCATGGTTCAAGGAAAGATTCTTTTATTTCCTTTCATTTTATGGAATGACTTAAGCATCTTCACCTTTTATGATATACTATGCTTATTTTGTATTTTCTTTGAAAAGACTTATTGGTTATTTAGAAAGGGAAATGAACTCTACTTAGCTAAGTGAAGAGAAAAATGGTCTATGCATTAGGTTCTTATGCATTCATCATAGTAGACCTATTAGCATGAGTCCAATATTCCTCTAATGCAATTATACTTTTGATGCCAAGACTAAAAGAGCATTACATGTAGCCGGTTGAGGATGAGAGAATGTTTAGTGCACTATCATTCTTGAATTTAAAGTTGAAAAACGAGTGTGAAAAAAATTTCATTACATAGTTTTTGTTAATAATGCACATGTTATGGAGAGTTTCATGTAACTAAGAAAGAGGTATGCTTATTAGTGCTAGTATCCCATGTAAAAAAAAGGTTTCTATATAATTCAGGATCATTTATTTCTACATTACTTTTCTATAACTCAATTTTGGGAGTCAGTATGTAGAGGATCTAAGTGATAGTCATGTGTTTCCCTTAATGGGATTAAAATGGGTGATAATATTTTGGCTATGCACCATGCTACTATCAGGTATAGATATACACGATGACATAATAACCCTTACTTAATATACACCTCTTATTGTTCATGCTTAATTATGGTAGTATAACCGAGTATGGAATGTGACCTATCAATATTTTTATACTTTTGGAGTTATTGATGGATAGAATTATGTGCGCTCCTATTTAGGAACATCCTACGGGGAACTTGTTTGAAGGGTCCTTTCATAATTGATGAATCAATAATAAATAATCCATAGTAGAAGTAGTAGAGCAATGATTAATATCTCATGAGCTTGAAAAAAGTGGTGGTCAACATCAACACATATGACTTTGTGGTGAAATATCATCAAAATTGATAGAAGGATATGAAAAAGTGTACAGTGTGAACCTTGACAAACACAACACATGATGCTTGCATCGTTGTCTAGAGGATGGACAAATTATGTTTTTTTTACAAATATGTAAAATGAGTATATTACAGTTCAATGCATACATTTTCCTATTATTATATATGGTTTTATACTTTATTGAAAAATTCGCCAAGACTTTACAAGGTTTTATAATTCAATGAAAGATTCGCCAAGATTTTACAAGGTTTCATAATTCAGTGAACGATTCGCCAAGATTTTACAAGATTATATAATTGACTAAAACATTCGCCAAAAAATTATATATACATATATTATATTATTGATAAAATAGCCTTTGATTTTTCCTATGTATCATGGGGATTCACCCATTTATTATAGATATGAATTTAGGTGGGGTTCTTAAAGTCACCTATGGCTATAACACCAATTCACCTACTTGAGAGGACACAAATAAGATGCAACAACATTTTCCTTATTTGTTTTAGAACTTCACGATGAAGTTTCTTCAAGAGGTGATGTATTCAATGCCCTATTTTGCTTTGACTGATGTTTTGTTAGTATTTGAGAGCATTATGGTTCCAAGAATGACCCGATTGGTTGACAGATACATTTTTGGATGATGTGATCTACACTTTTAGTTTGATTTGGTTTGATCATTACTATATATATATATATATATATATTTATTTATTTATATATATTTCATTGCAATTACACTCAGAAAGTCTGGACTCAGATACATAAATATGTAGCACACGCTTGTAGGTGGAATGTCACCTCTATTGAGGAAGCTCTTAAGAATTGGTTCTCTCACCAACATTCCCACAACCTCAAGGTGCTCCCCTTGATAGTGGATTGGGGAGTATGGATTAATGGAAATCATGCCCTCTTTGATGACACCTCTACTTCAACAATTTGCGCTTCTCAAAGTCTTGTCATACTCTTATCTTCCCCTCATAATAAAAACATTATGCATCCCAGACCTCAGCAAGAACCTCAAATTCAAATGAATGTCTCTTGGAATTTTTTTGATGGGGATGCTCAAAGAGACCCTCTCATTGGAGGAGAAAGTGGTATTCTACACATTTCTAACACCCACTTCATAGTTTTTCGATTAGACATGGGCTCACCTCTAACAATTTTAATGAGCTTATGGCCTTGAAACTCCTTCAACTAGATTGGGAAAATGACATCACATAACTACACATCTATGGAGATTCCCAACTACTCATAAATTGGATGAAAGGGGACTTCTTGCTGCAGAATTATGCACTTGCACCATTATATCATAGTATTAAAAGAAATCTATAGAATTTCACTCTTCTTACCTTTGATCATGTTTACAGGATTTGGAACTAGGCGGTGGACAGACTCTCAAAAGTTGGATTGGACCAGGACCGAGGCACATGAAAGATCTATGAAAAAGAGGCTGACTGATTCAAAAGAATATCTTCATTACTCCCGACTCTCTCTAGCTCTAGCTCTATTACACTTTGATCTTTTTTTCATTATGACATGTATACTTGTTTCACATATTTTGACTCTTTTACTGCTCTTACACAATGTTTGTTTATCCAACTTAGCTCTTTATAGTTTGCATAACAATTACTATTTAGTCTAATAGGGAAGTTTCCCTCTGATATATAACTTGTAAAAAGACATGAGGCCTCTATGTTCTATGTTTTTGATTTTTTGGTCAGCAACATTGGGCTCTTTAGACAAAGGAATGTTGGTGGCATCTACTTTTGTAATTTTTTTCTATCTCGAAAAACAATTGCTAGATTTTTTTATCTGCAATTTTTTTTTTATATCTTTCATGGCTTATGTTTTGATACTCTTGTGATGGTATGAGATGATTGGATTCTATCATATGATGTGATGATTTATTGTAGCCTATGAGTAGGTTGAGTTGTATCTTGAGATCGATGTGTGTGTGTGTCTGTGTCTAGAAGTCATATATGTGATATGAAATTTTAGTTATAAGTGATGCCATGGGATATTGAAAATGAATACATGTTTATATGATGGAATTTATTATATTATGTTGTGATAATGATGGTTTGTCAAGTATGATAGGAAAAACCAAAGATGCTTATTGACTCCAAGTTGAGTTGACCGTGATGGGGTCAAGATATTGATGATTTCCATGGGTATATTGTTCTTTATTGTTTATTCATTATTATTGGACAATATTATTTGATGTGTTTATATCTAGATGTGTGTAAAGACAAGAATAATAATTGTCAATTTAGGTTACATATGGGCAAAGAATTGCATGAAAAGTTTTAACATGAGTACCACCAGGGGAAGAAGGTCCAGGTTGCTTATTCCTACCTACTAGCCTCCCTGCCATGTATTAGGTTGAAAAACATATGTTTTTACCTAGAGGTTACACATTTCCATGAGGGTAGGCCATGGATTCGATCACTCATGATGTTCTAATTAGGGGTACATAATAAGGTGTCAATCCTTATTCCTCAATGATTGTTAGTCTCTGAATCGAGGTAAATAGGTTGGGTTAACTAGGTCCAAATTGTGACACTATCCCCCCACCATAAAAAACGGATACTTGAAGGCTTCGAGTCAACTCAATATCACCCTTGGTATCATGCACCTAAAGAGTTGTAGAGGTTATGTCTAGCTCTTGATGCAAGGTACTTAAATATTTGTAGTGATCATGTTTGGCCCTCGGTACCAAATACATGAAGGCTATGAGTTACCTTAGTCTCACCTTAGTATTGACTTTGGTTTGTATATGAGTATATTTTGGGAGAAAAATATAATTTGACCTGCATAATTATTTTGGCATAAAGAAATGAAAAGGTGCATTTATGACTTTATTTCTCATGTAGATATATGCATATTTTACAAAAAGGGAAAAGTGAGATTGGATTCACCTTGATATTTGGAAAAATACTTCGAGAGTTAAAATGAAAGAAAGAAAGTGAATTTTAATTATAAGTTTTATTTAAATAATAGAAAATCATTCCATGTGCACCCACTCAATTAGGAAAAGGAAAGGAAAAAGAATCAAGGGAACATCCATGAGTAAAAATAGGAAGGATAGTTGGAAGGTGGTGAATAATATATATTTATGTATTTTTGAAATTACTAATTGTGCATGGAGGGGACATGTGTGTGGGTGAGTATTATGTATTTAGTAATTAAATAATTAACATATTTGCATGAGAATGGAAAGTGGCATGAATGTCAAATACTATATAAAAAGATAAGGTCATGCTTGAAAGCTCATCTTTTGCACCCTAGTGTTGGATGATTATCCCAATGCTCATTTTTTTCATGGTAATTTGGTTGAGTATGGTTTTAAGAATTGTGCCATTATCTTAGAGATGGGGCACCCATATTACACTACCTGGGGAAAACCCTTGAGTACTTCCTCTCATTTTGAGGATGGTTCCCATGGTAAACCCTAGAATCTTAAGGGGAAAAGGTCGATCAACAATAGTGCTCAAAGCCATGACAACAATATACTTATTACAAGCTCAACATGCCACTTGTAGGAATTAACCTGGATGGGAAGGATAACAATCATTCCTCCCAACCACCCGAGCTAAACCAAATTAACTATATTTATGTATTTATATTAAATTTGAAAAAAAATCGTAACTTCTCATTAATTATAAATAAAAGTTACATCATGTAGATGATTCAATGGAATTTAAATAACATCCCAATAACATCCACAAGGATTCATATTTATGATTGACACCACCTTAAAAAATTAAAGACCTAAAAAGAGTAACCATGGACTGGTGAGGAACATTTTCCTTGGTCCACCACTTTTTCCCTTCTTTTTGACTTTCATCCAATATGTTATAGGTGGACTCTCAAGGGCTAGTTTCACATCATCATTTTGGAGTAGTCCCCATTCCTTATCCAAATCAAACGAATCATATTCATGAATTATTTTCATTTCTCCAGACATAGTCTCATTTGCAATTGTTTACCTCATTGGAGTAATCTCTTAATGTATTATATTTTCTTGAATCTCCACAAACATCTGTAAATTTACCTTTTGTTTTCATGATCCATCAATAGTACCCTTTTAAATAGCTTAAAAGGCCAAATATTCTTTTGCATAATCATCTTCATCATTTGAGTCCAAGGGCACATATGGCTGATAAATTTTAGAATTGGAAGGGATTTTTTTTTCACTTTTGAATGAACTCTAAACTGAGGGCATGAGTCCTTAAGGTGACCTATTTTCTTATAGATTTTCCATGAAAATGTCAAAAGGTCAAAAAGGGAAAAGGTTGATCGAGAGAAGGGCTCAAAGACATTATAACAATATACTTATTAAGAGCTCAACATGTCACTTGCAGTAATTAACCTGGATGGGGAGGATAACATTAATTCCTCCCAATCACCTGAACTAAATCCAATTGACTATATTTATTTATTTATATTAAATTTAAGAAAAAAATGTAACTTCTCATTAATTATAAATAAAAGTTACACCATGTAGATGATTCAATGACATTTAAATAACATCTCAATAACATCCATAAGGATTCATGTATACAATTGACATCACCTTAAAAAATTAAGACACAAATAGAGTATCCACAGATTGGTGAGGAACAGTTTTCTTGGTCCACCACTTTTTCCCTTCTTTTTGACTTTCATCCAATATGTTATAGGTGGACTCTCAAGGGCTAGTTGCACACCAACATTTTGGAGCAATCCTTGTTCCTTATCCAAATAAAAGGAATTGGATTCATGAGTTCTTTTCATTTCTCCAACCAGAGTCTCATTTGCAATTGTCTACCTCATTGGAGTAATCTCTTAATGTATTATATTTCTTGAATATACATAGACATATGTAAATTTACTTTTTTTTCCCTAATCCATCAATAATACCCTTTTCAATAGATTCAAAGGCCAATCTTATTTTGCATAATCATATTCATCATTTGATTCCAAGGGCACATATGGCTGATAACTTTTAGAATTGGAAGGGTGTTCTTTTTTCACTTTTGAATGAACTCTAAAATCAGTGCATGAGTCCTTAAGGCATGACCTATTTTCTTATAGATTCACCATGAAAAACAGTGTTTTCATAGCCCAATATCTAAGTCCACTATGTTTCACCCCATCTTAATATCAACTTATGTTGAATACCTTTATTAAGGGACCAATCTCCATTTATACATGAACATAAATGAGCATCCCCATATTTTCCCGCTCAAAATTAGTTTTTAAATATATACCCAACAAGTTCGAAATACATTTAAAGACTAAAGAATGCTAAAAGTGAAAGTGTAGATCGAGAAGACAAACCCATACCAACATTTTGGACACCGCCATTGTGTTTGGGTCAAATTTGGGAAACCATGGGTTCATTAAAATCCCCACTCTTCCCTAAAACCAAGACACCCCATTAATAACCTTTTAGTAGTCTTCCTTAATTAGGAACTAAACAATAAAAAAAACCCTGGAACATAAATGTAGCTCACATTGCTTGGTTTAATTTGTAAAAATCCACTAATACAAATCTACAAAGCGAGGTCAAGATCCTTTGAATATGAATACCAATTTATATCTATCTCAAACCCAGATCTCTAAAGCACCAAGAGGGATCAAATTTGTTAAGGTCCATCTTAAACCCAGATCTATCAAGCACCAAGAGGGATAAAATTTGTTAAGGAGTAGTTTTTTTACAATTTAATCCCATTTCATGTATGCATTCCTTCATATTAAATGATAATAAAAAAAATGCACCTTAAGAAATTGGATCCCTCTCGATTTTTGATTGATCTGGGTTTAAGATGGATTTATAATGGTTTAATTTTTTAGATGTTTTCATGTACATATGTATGTAGTTTTTTTATTTTTTATTTTTTTGTTGTCATGTAATGTAACATACCATTATATGACAACATCTCCCCCATACTGGTTTGTATATAACCTCACTACTCTTGGGGCAATAACTTCATAGTGTTGATAGTAAACATTGATATCTTTGACTTCCATTGTGAAACCTCCAAAGCTAACACCTCATTGGATTTTTCAACCAAATAAAGGATAAGCATTGTTGGAGTTGGATCTACTTGAGGAGTGGAATTGGATTTAACGACATCTAAGAAGGAGATTGACTTTGAATAAGAGGGCCTCTTGAGCCCCCCCTTTCCCTCCAAACAGTCTAAGAACCAAAAATAGAGTCAAATCCTTGCATATATTATATTCAAATAAATAAGCCTAATCCTTGATATGTTTCCCTGCATATAGTAACCTTTGTTTATCTGTCGAGATCCTCTACAAATGCTCCAATTTTAATTCAAATTAACCACATAATATCTAGAATGCACCCATAGCAACAAGGTTTTTCCTGAATGTAATTTTATCATGATTGTAAAGCTCACTTGGAGAGCTTTAATTACTCTAAGCACTTGACATGCATCTTCAAATTGGAGAGACTATGAACACCATAGATTTCCACTACCTTTAACAAGAGTTTTGACAAACACCTGGAGTGCATAGATTTCTTCATGCATTTGGTGCACCCTCTTATCTTGAGACCTGTAATTCACCATATTTTGAAAAATGGCTTGATGAGGACCCTGAACATCTTTCCAAGATCGACCTTTTGTTTCCTGAAATCTTAAAAAACAAAGAGACTGTCAAAAGGATAAACATCGACTAGAGATAAAAGTCGAAGTTCTGAAAGCACATATAAGATTAAGGTTTCCCCAATGTTTTCCATGTGGTCAAGAATCCCATTGACACAAGTGATGGTAACTACATCATTCACCACCTTTACCATTCCAAACTCATTCAACACAAGATTTTATCCCTTGGGTCCCAATGTAACACCCACAACATCCACCAATTTATTAATAACACTCTATACTGCTACAAGTGAATCCTGGATAAACAATATATCCTTGGCCAACCCCGTCACCAAAACCCCGTTGATAATTCTCGTCTAATATTTTACTCTAAATCGACAAGGGCTATTATCCTTTGACAACATGCTAGTTTTCTACTTTGCAGACCATCTAGTTGATCCGAGGGTTGAAATAGTCTCATAGTCATTGTGAAGGAGAAGAATGACTTGGATGCCATGGAAAATATTAAATCATTTTTGATGGATCTTAAACCATAGTGTGAATTTTGAAAAACCCTAGAAATTGAACAGAATCACCACTTGTGATAAAAAAATATCACGTTGAAAAAAATTATATGGGAAAATGGTCAAGATGGTGATAAATGTTTGACCCAAACATGTGAACAAAGAATACACATAGTAACTAAAGTGGAAAAAATGAGCTTCTGTTATACTGTGAGAATCCCAAAACAATGTGAAAATCAGTGTGGCAGTTGAGAAATAGGTTGATGCAACACAAACAAGTCCAATAATAATAATAAAATCAAAAGTTAGTGGGAAAATGAGTAACGAGGTTGAAATAACCTATGACCATGGTGTATAGTTGTAGAGAAAGAGCCAAACTTCAAAAGAACAATCTACTCTCATCATGGAGAAGACGAAATGAAATAAATAAATATGGAAAAACTGGAATGGTGTGGGAATAATAAGATAACAAGAGGGTCATCTACTAGGGTCTCACATGCAAGTACATTAAGGAATTGATGTGCATGTACTATCTATATTCATTGCCCAAAATATAAATCATCTTAACTCATTGCCTGGGCAACCTCATTATCGAGAAATTTCCCTAAGAAGTATTATGCACATGTCATAAAGTTTGGGAGCCTCATAATGTCTATCCATTAGCTCGAGGTCAAGTGTTTCTAAGGCTCAAGAAGGCAATTCCAACCATGGTTCCACCAAGAGAATCAAGGAATTTTGTACCCGAATTGTTCCATGAGGTATTTATATCCCTCTTGATGAATCTCTTATGGATATCTTTTTGCATGAATATGATAGTTTATGTGAAACTCTTAAAATACACACTCAACTACGTAGTTTATTGGCCAAATTTTACTTGAGTCCTAATTAAGGATTTGGTCAAGGAAGTTTGAGAGCCACGTGGTTGTTTATACACAACATGTAGATCGATAAAAGGGTATTTTCTAAGTACATTTAAAGATGAACCTTATTGTACTTCCATTGTTGCTTGAGGCCTATCGATCTACTATAACACATGTTGGATGGTTTTCCTCACAAGAGTTGGTTAAAAACACACTTTACTATAGAGAAGGTTGCACAATGTAGAAATAAAGTTGTTATTGGAGTGAGTCCATTAAAAGAGTAATATTTAAAAAGGGATACAAAGAAAGAAACATACAACAAACTACAAACTTAAAAAATAAAGAATGAGGAAGCAACAATACTCTTTGTATTACCAATGAAGAAGGCTTGGGCCTTGAGATACACCTCAAAAGAATGCTTGAGCTTGGTGAGATCCCACACTCTCCTTGGGAGGGTTCTCTCTCTCTCTCTTAAATGAAGAAGTGTCTTCGCCTCTTCAAAGGGAAGAGTCCAAAGAAAACATGAATGTATAGATTGCCAAGATGATTGCTCAAGTAGAAGGGGCTTGTTGTTCATATCAAAAACATAAAATTACTCAAATATTCCTCTTCCAATTGCTTGTCCATGGATCATATGTAATATCCCCATTTTTGGATTCCCCTGCTTTAGAATTGGAGGCGGCCTTATGGGTTTATGCCAACCTTGCCAGAGGAGTAAATGGAGGATAATAGTGGGCTCAGGGGAACTAGAGGAGCTATAGGAGGCCCAACCTAGTCCATTTACCTTATTTCATCATCAGGACCACTTCCACACGGTTCATTCTTGGATCTGTGGCATTCCAATGATTCTCATAAACTAAGAGTATTATTGGGTATAAATTAATTAAATGCACTAAAGGTGTTATTTGGGTCATATTATTAGAGGGGAAACCTTCATGTTATAGCTCGTTGTAATCAGGGCAAAAAAATATAAAGGTTGGGATGATGAGAAAGGGGATTTAGATGTCTGAGAACATCTTAGAATATAATTAATCACTTTCTGGCACTAAAAAAGTGGCTAAAAGGGTTATAAAGTGATTTTAATCCTTAAGTGAAAATTAAAAAAAAGGGAAATAATGATCATGTTTGATTTGGTAAAAAACGAAATAATGGTCATGTTTGAATTGGTCAAAAAGGGGAAAGATCTACAAGGCATGGAAGAAGTATAAAGGAAGGGTATCACTTCACCTTCCTCATTATGTTTTGGATTGATCTCTTTGGAGTGCTCTTGGAGACAAGGTTTTCGTTAGGGTTTTGACAAAACCCTTCCATTGTAGTTTAGTTTCGGTGGTACAATATCCACCCTAGTTAGATAAGGAGAAGGATCCATCCTGGATCTTCATTGGAGATTCATCTTGTGTTTTGATTTCAGTATTGGTTTTTAGTGATTTTCTTGGAGAGGTTGTGGCACTTGGAGGGTTTGATCTCATCTATTGAGGAGGTCATGGCATGATTCTAGGTTTTTGGCTTGTATTGTGTGTTTTCCATTAATGTATTGCAGTTTCCATAGTAGGCATTGGATTGTTGTATTCAGATCTTCATTCATAATAAAATACCACATATTGTCTCTTCTATTTATGGTGTATTTGTATTACATGCAATATGTTTGACAAAATGTTTATTGGTAGAATACATGCAAATTGTTTGTGAAAATATGTCAACTAGATTAGAGCATCAAGAACACTTATTACACAGAAGGGCATAATATCCCATCCCATTCTATTGGGGATATGACAGTTGTATCAAAGTTGGTGATCTAGTCAGCCTGTGATTGCATCAAAGCACTTTCCTTGGCCAAATAAAGAAGAAATTTTTGGGTCTTTTTGCAGATTTGGTTTTACAAGAAAAAAGGGGGTGGCACACTTAAGATTAAATTTTGAAACTTTTAAAGCAAAATTTTCCAAAAAAAATTGGATTTTTCAATTCCTCTCGGAAAAATACCCAATTTCAAAAAACAAATCGGCTGAAACAAAGTCTGAGAAGTAAACTTATCAAAATTTTAATTTCAGAAAAATTTCAAGGTTTTTTTCTGGAAAAAGTCGCGCGATTTACAGTGAGGGGAAACATTGGGAAGAAAATCAGATTGTGTACATGTATGTGTAGGAAAGGATGGTAGCAGGGCTTTCACTCATGTGGTTAAGCGATATTGAGAAATATCTGAAGCCCATGACATAAATTTCGAGGAGGCCAACAACAGTAAAAAGCATGCCTTACTACTACCAGGAGTATCTAACACTAAGTGAAGAGATCCGTGCATCTTTGACCTTTAAAAACTATTACACCCTTTGGTATGAAAATTGACCCAAGGATTTGGATGAGGATTATTTTAAAATCACAGGGCGAGAAATAAATAAGGATGAACATGAAGGACAAGTGGAGCAACATGCATCTAGCCATGAGGAGGATGTGTGCATAAAGGAAGAACAAACAAAAACCTATGATACATCATCATAACTAACCGATGAGGCCGATTAAACTAGTGTGTTGGATGGGTATATCTCTGATGAATCAACAAAATATGAGGATGCAACATCTCATGATGACTATGAGGAGATGTTCCAATCAACCAATAATGAGAATCCAACATCTTCCACTGTGTATGATGCTTATGATGAGGATAGTCCAAGCGTGATAACACCTACGCATGATGAGGATTCAACACCATATGATGTCGATGTTGAAGAGGACATGATTGTACTTCAACGAGATGGTGAAATTGAACAAAGGCCCTTAGCATTGCAATATTTGGAGGACCAATTATTGGTCAAGGAGGAGCAGATTGTACAAGTATTGATGAAGGAAGATGGTACTCATAAGTTTTCTTGAAGACATTATGTGGAAAAAAAAGATGGAGTATAGGAAAAAGGGGATTACATATGGAGTCACTAGTGCTCAATTACGCATCATCAAAGAATCACTAGAGTAGATGAAATCTGATTACTTGCAGTTGTTCATGGATAGGGACCTTTCTCTTAAGTTCGCTCAAGACAAGGAAAGGGAGATTGAGGAGCTTTGTTATCATCTTAGTTTGGCACACTCTTCATCATTGACAACATCAGTGATGCATAAGGGTGTTATCACTTGGTAATTTCTTTGGGATGTATCAAAGAAACCCCAAGGTAACCTCAAACCAACTTTAAGTTGTATCCTTACCTATACAACTAGAGAGGGCTCTCTCAAATATGTAAAAGACTGAAAAAAGATCAAAAGGATTTAACAATAGGCACACAGAGGTCAGATTCTGCCATAGGACAATTTTTTTTTTGTTTAAAGGGTTGGTAGGACAAACGAGAGAAGGGAACCATTGGGCAATGGGGTCAAAGTTTGAACTTAAAAATATTGAATCAATAGTTGGTGATGTACTCTTAGAAAACAAAGGCAAAGTAAGTATTGTTTTTAAGCAAATTATCAATTTTGGGATGACAATAGAAAAAGAAAGGACAACCCATTACACTAAGAGCCCCTAACAAAGGGTGAATTATTAATATAACTTTAGAAGAAAAACAGACTGGAGATAAATCGTCATAGATAGAGCACCGGATTTAGATGAATTTTGAACATGAAATCCTTAACATTTGAAAAAGTATTTACTGTATGAATCAAGCATCAAATGCAAATGAATTCCAAACATTTACTCTCATCTAAATACTAGAAAGAACATACAATAATGGAGATACGCATTAACATGAGAAACATACTGAGAACAACACTGTGATGAATCTTTGCCTCCAAAAGCACAATACTTCTATATTAATTCATAAAGATGTTCTGAGAATTTGATACACATTCCAAAATCCTTTCTGGCTCCAAGTCCTACCCCCCCTTTCTACATTGAGAATAATTTCTTTTATATCTAAAATGTATTACTAAGAAGTTACAACACATATACACAAATAGAAATAAAATCCAAAATATCTGGGATCATCCCATCAAATGTTACTTGTCTGCAGCTCACAGGATCTTCTTGCCATGCAATCTTATTTGAGATTTTCAATCTCCATATCAATCCAGTTAGGTTGATCTTCCTCGATGCCTTTGACTACTTCAGCTTTAGCCACCTCTTTTGATTGTTTGACTCTTTTTCTTACACTAGCTTGTGTGTTGTCTTCATCCTCATATTTATCTATATTAATGATCAAATATTTTAGAACAAGGTTCAACCTGATCTCTATGCTTAACCTCAGTTTATTAGTAGATTTTGTATGAGGTTTTTTTTCATTATGACTTGTGCAACATGCCTTTCTCCCTCTTTATTTGGCACTACTGGAAATGATTTTTTCATATTCTTCGAACCTTCTAATTTGTTGAAAACAACTGAGTCTTTCTCTTTCATTAAAATTTTCCCTTTAGTATCCTCTAGTTCGTTAGGAAACATGGGCCTATTTTCCCTCATAACTGCACACAAACTGAATAAAAATGAGCAGGATGAATTGGATGGGTGAATTAATTTGCAGATATTTCTCTTTGAAATAAACCGTTAACTTATCTTTATGATATCTCCCAAAACAAAATGATACTACCTGTCTTTGAGCAAAATCCACAATCAATCATAATCATTGGCTACTAGCTAATGACCCTATGGGAATAATGACCTCCATGTTGTCACGTTCTCCATGATTTTCAACTGTAAATACTCAATGATGGTTATTTGATTTTGACAGTGTCAAATCATTAAGATTTATTTGGTGGTGCTTATGTGTGCATTTGGCACTATGTGGACAAATGGTATGCAAGCATGGTCCTCATGAATTTCCCCTTTGATGACTTGTCTTGATGTCAAGCTTTGTTTTCACGTGTATCTCTCAGACTGGACCCTTGACATAATATTAGCACATGATTTCGAAAGTTTTCAAGGGTGGTTTGGATCCACACCACTTTAACTTCCACAATCAATCACACATTTCCATGTACCCCACAATATATACCATGGTTTGAATTGCGAAGACCACTTTACACATTAAACTTCGATCATTTTGTAACTTCACAATAGACCGGAGCCTTCGATATCTTCGATGATCTATAGTCTGGATGACTTCATTGCAATATGCATTAGCCTGCTACTTCAGTGCCCCCGCTAAGGTTTCGTCGGTTTGTCAAATTAAGGTTCTTCTTAGCACACTTAGAAATGACATTATTTTTTTCCTGTTTTTTGAAAGATGATCAACAAACAATACTAACAAAGGGCATGAGTAGCACTCATGATTTGGGGAAGGATCCTCTTGCGATGATCCTACACGAGGAGCATTCATAGTTGTAGGTATTTGAGGAGAGGTTTGACAAAGAAAGTTTTGATCATGCACCTATTTTGCATTGCAGGGATCACAAGTTGTTTCTTGTGGCTCAAGGCTTAACTACAGAGGAGGTAGTTGAGCAGATTCTTTGTGGAACAACCAACAAGAAATTATATGCACCAGATGATTGGGGGATTGAGTATAGGAAATTTTTGGATACATCATTATGGGATCCAAGTTCAGTTGATATTATTGGAGTGATTGATACAGTGACACATATAGGACAAAGGATGGTACATGATGATACATTGGTGTAAAGTAGTATACAACAATATATAGTTGTGCACGGTAGTATACAATGGACTTTTGGAATGCCTCCCCCAGGGAGGCCTCCAGATATGGATGTTGAGAATACCATTGAATTTGGATTGTCCAGGGATAAGGAGTGGATATATGAGCTTCATCAAGAATCATATTCCTCAAAGATTGATATTCAATCATAATATCATCAGGACGGGGACATGGATCTCAACATGATAGATGTTTTACATTGTGGCCAGGTGATCAACATACAGGATGTACATACACATCAGGAGGTGATCCATGACACATTGGATTGGCTCATGGGGATTTTAGCTGATTGGAAGTCCCACCTTTTGGTGGAATATTCCAAGGGTTGGTTTGCTTGTGAGTTGATGGAAGGTCACATTCAGGATGACATGTATAGAGTGGTGGCTGACACCATCTACTACAGAGGTAACATATACTTGGTTCTAGATTCCACACTTAGAGAGGAAATCATGAGGGCTATGCATGATATGCCCTTGGAAAGACATCATGGATACGTTAGTACTTACCAACAAATCAGAGAGAGGTTCTCATGGAAGGGCCTTGAAGACGATGTGTTGAGACACATGAAGGAGTGCAGGACTTGTCAGTCGAACGAACTAGAGGTGTATGACAAGGACTGTATCTATTTCATTGATGGTCAGTGGACCAAGTTGACACATTTCTTCACAATTCCATCAGAGTATGAGGCATCGAAGAAAACATAGTTGTTTTTCAAAAGGTGTCTAGACTCCATGGGTTTCCTCAGTACGTTGACAGTATTCGGGACAACAAATTATCTAGTATATTTTGGTAGGGGTTATGCAGATTGGTGGGAGGAGAGTTGACTCCTAGTACCTTGTTTCCATCAGTTAGATGTGAGACTTGACATATTAGGCTTTCAGTGGTTATCATTGTAGCATGGATGGAGTTGGTTGGTATGAGGAATAGTGTACATCTAGTTTGGACGTGGGTTCTAGGAACTCATATGATTGGCCCGTTTCATTCTTGGGACGCTCCAAGAGGAAATGGTGGGGCACATGCTATATGGAAGGATAGGATTTATTTAATGATACTTAGGATTAGGTATGATGATGGAATTGTAAACTTCGATTCCACTGAGGTGCATCTCCAAGATATGATCCATAGTAGTGGGGTCTTCTAGACATTACAGGTTTGGGTTCCAGGAGTGGAGGCTGCAGCCTAGACATGAGGGTCAAACAATTATGATCAGAGTGGCACAACATCAACATGATGGTTCCTTGAGGAGATTAGCTTGGCACCATGGGACTGCAGTGTTTGACAGGTCGACAACCGATAAAGACAAGATGGCCAATTTTTACTTTCCATAGTTTAGTCTTTGGATACTTAGGATTGGTTTCTTGGAGGAGTGGCCTTCAAAGGAGTTGACTGGATTTATGCAACTTATAATCGCTTGGATTATCAAGGGAATTTAAATGGATTCTTGTATTAGCACCTTGCAGATTAGTGCTAGGAGAAAAAGGTGTTTCACATCGTCTAGGAGGATTCGAGAGAGGTTTGCATGGAGAGGCCTCATGAATGGTGTAGGGGAGTATACGACTTGTCAGTAGAGTAGGTTGGGGCACACTCATTTCACATGATGGATGCAGTCTTTGGCCATTTCTGGATGAGAATGGGAGAGCATGTGGATAGATTGCATCAGAGGTTTATAAGGGGTACAGTGGACAAACAATATGTCTACAGTTATTGATCGGTTCACATACTTTCTGTTGATATCTTCTGAGTAAGGGGCAACACAGGTGACATAAATATCTAGTGGAGAGATATATAGAGTTCATAAGCAACCTAGATTCATTTCCAGTGATCGAGACATACTTCCTTTTCCGACATTTGAGATCAAGTATGCTAGTGGATTTGCAGGTTGTGACTTCACCTGGATGCCTATGCATGATACTATTCATGGTAGTAGATTCAACCCTTACAGGTATTTTATGTGGGAGTACCAGGAGAGGAGGAGGAAGACTAGGCACGATAGTTGGACTATTATGATTAGAGTGGCACAACATCACCATGGTGGTTCCTTTATGAGATTAGCTTGGTACCATAGGCTTTCAGTATTAGACAATTCAATAGCTAACACAGAGGCAAGAACCAATTTTTTCTTTTATGAGATTAGCTCCCTAGTAGAGAAGTTCTTTGAGGGGTTGATCACGTTGTTGCAGTACCAAGTTTCTCTACTTATCGACAATATTCATGAGGTTTTTATGTCAGTACCTTGTCATACCATGCGTTGAGCAGAGGATGCTTCATGTCTTCCAGGGTGGTTTGGGACCTTGGTATCATTTCTAGCTTCATTCTAGTTCAGTCAATGGAGTGTCAGGTTATGATGGCATTGATTGAGAACAAGCAATATTTGGGAAGGGAGGATTGTAGTTTCCCCATTTTTGGATTCCCCTGCTTTACAGTTGGAGGTGACCTTATGGGTTTATGTCATCTTGGCCAAAGGAGTAAATGGAGGATAATGGTTGGCTCGGGTGAATTGGAGGAGTTATATGAGGCTCGACCTAGTCCATTTACCTTATTTCATCATCAGGATCACTTTCTCACAGTTCCTTCTTGGTTCCATGGCATTCCAACGGTTCCCATAAATTAAGAGTATTATTGGGTATAAATTAATTAAATGCATTGAAGGTGTTATTTGGGTCATATTATTGGAGGGAACACCTTCGTGTAATAGCTCATTGGAATCAGGGCGAAAATATCTAAAGGTTTGGATGATGAGAAAGGGATTCTAACATCCGAGAACGCTTTAGAATCTAATTAATCACTTTTCGACGCTAAAAAGGGGCTAAAAATGGTTATAAAGTGATTTTAATCCTTAAGTGAAAATAAAGAAAAAAGGGAAATAATGATCATATTTGATTTGGTCAAAAATGAAATAATGGTCATGTTTGATTTGGTCAAAAAAGGGAAAGATCTAGAAGGCATGGAAGAAGTACAAAGGAAGGGTAGCACTTCACGTTCCTCATTGTGTTTTGGATTGATCTCTTTGGAGTGTTCTTGGAGCCAAGGTTTTTGTTAGGGTTTTGACAAAAACCCTTCCATTGTAGTTTAGTTTCGGTGGTGCAATATCCACCCTAGCTAGACAATGAGGAGGATCCATCCTGGATCTTCATTTGAGCTTCATCTTGTGTTTTGATTTCAATTTTGGGTTGTAGTGATTTGTTTGGAGAGGTTGTGGCACTTGGAGGGTTTGATATCATCTATTGAGGAGGCCATGGCATGATTCTAAGTTTTTGGCTTGTATTGTGTGTTTTCCATTAATGTATTGCAGTTGCCATAGTAGTCATTGGATTGTTGTATTCATATATTCATTCATAATAAAATACCACATATTGTCTCTTCTATTTATGACATATTTGTATTACATGCAATATGTTTGACAAAATGTCTATTAGTAGAATACATGCAAATTGTTTGTGAAAATTTGTCAACTAGATTAGAGCATCATGAATACTTATTGCACATAAGGACATAAAATCCCAACCCATTCTATTGGGGATATTACATCGTATTTATAGGATGTCTTCAAGCTCTCATAAAATGAGTTCCAACTGTGAGTGAGCCAAGTTTGAATTATAGTTCCCAATGCTCGAGAAGACATGGAGCTACCAAATGACTAGTTTTCAATGATGGTGGAGCTTGAAATCCATATGTACGTCAGTCCAAGAGTACTTTAGGTAGCCTTTCTTCCTTTAATGCATTGGAGTTGGTTGAGATTTCACTTCAAGTGTACTTGCACAACCATTGAAGGAACAGTCGCACAAGTTGCACAAAACTCAAATTGTTAAGTCATGCAATTGAATGAAAACCCACTTTGTATAGTTTTTTTAGTACTCTTTTTGAGGTTCTAATTAATGCCATGGAGTATTGATATGAAAATACCACACGGATTCGAATACCAACTTGATCCCTAAATATCAACAAAATCGTATACTAATTCATCCCAAAGAATCCTCAGATGCCAATTAGTTCATATGCAGATATTAAACATCCGACCATATTCGGGAATATAAATGAAGATCGATTGACTATTTTAAAAATCACATGTGGAAGTCTTACTTATCCATAAACTTCATTAATACCCATGAATAACTTGAAATGTAAATGAGATAATACAACAGAAAATAAAAGAACTCAAATACACATGTAATTGACATGCATCATTGCATCTTCAAAGTTCTTTTAAATAGTATGATTGTTCTTCATCATCTCAAAATTCCAAATTACATTACAATATAGGCTTACAAAAACATAATTTTGAAGACACTCCGAAAATCCACTGCTTAAATGCAGAAACATAGTACATCGTTGAGTTTCTGGCAAAAAATCATGCAAAATTGATATAAGACACATGAAATTTCGTCAAGGTGACCCCCGACATGCTTTACGGCGTTACCTCAATGCATTGTACCCTCGACACACATTACAAGGTAAAAAACCACATTAATTGTGTGTCAAGATGTGTGCCCACATTGGAATGTATGCACAAAGCCCCTTGGAATGTGTGTCTACAACCTTGGGGTTTGCACCATTAATAGGCATGGGCCTCTAACTATATCCCAAAATTGTTGGCCTACATTAAATACATTATTTTAGATTTTATAACCAAATCCTAACTATAGGGGAGTTGGTTAAAACTATATATTAAATATAGTAGGTTAGGGGTTTGAGCCCCACCAACCATACTATATAACCATTTTGTAATTATAACCTCCGCGAAGTTTGTGGATATGGATATAGTCGTTGACATGGATATATGCTATATATATAGTATGTAGCTAACAAACCCCCCCACACACTTTTGAATGGTTGTTATAACACACACACACACACACATATATATATGGTTATAACTACTACCATCGAACTATATGTTAATCTCCTCCTCCATGCCATGGTATGGTTATATGGTGGTATAACATGATCATGGGCCAAGAGTGGAAGGATTAGGCCCTTGGCCCTTTGGCCACCCATTTGACTTTTAATATAACTTAAATGTATAGTTTTCCATATAGATATTAAGTCATATCGCATGCTGTGTTGGTGTGAAGAGCTATGTTAAGATTTTTGGTGGCTTTGGAGGTCATGGGGTTGAACACTTTTGAATGGTTGTTACAACATAAAAATAATATATATATATATATATATATATATATATATATATATATATATATATATAGGT
>ML779335.1:315171-364119 GCA_009831015.1 Picea engelmannii
CACCTTCACACTCCTTAAATCTCTCCCTCATGTCAAACATTGGTGGGAAACTTACTGGGAGAAAAGTTCAACAGAGGATTCTGGAATATATGGGGTCGATCCCACTTGGGATTTTTTTGTGGATGCGGTAAAGGAACAGTATTACCCGGTTGACAACTATGAGGACCAGTACATGAGATGGACCACACTGTGGCAAGAGAGGGGCCAAGCAGTTCCAGATTTCACCAATACCTTCCATACCTTGCGCACCAAGCTAGGTATCAAAGACTCCGAGCGACATTTGGTTCTGAAATACCGTGGGGCTCTACACAGATAAATCCAGATTGAAATGGATTTTCTGGAAATCTCATCACTCGGTGATGCTTATCGATTTGTTGTTAAAATTGAGTAGAAATTTAAGCACCAGAACAAACGGGAATTCGGGTCTGCAAATCTGTAACAACCAAAGTCTGACAAAGACGACCCTAACAAACAGTCTCCTAAAAACTAGTCCAAGACACAGGAAAAGAAGGGTCATGGGAAGATAAAGAAGGACACCAAAAAATGGTATGATTTCCACAAAATCCCCTGGCCCAACATCGATGAATGTCTCTCAAAATAGTCATTGGTGGCCGAGATCAAAGACAAGGAGCCGAACCCTGATTCAGAATCTGATTCTCAAAATATTGGTAAAGGACAGATCATTGACGCAAACCCCATTGCTATTGTCGCGACCGCATCAATTCAACCAGAAGAACCAACAGATCCTGAAGAGGGGGAGCGCCTTTTTCATTCACAGATGTGGGTGAAGGGGACCCCGCTGCATTTTATTGTTGATAGCGAAAGCCAGAAAAACCTCATCTTAACATAGGTCATCAAATAGTTGGGATTGTCGACAACACCACACCCGCAACCATACAACATCGGGTGGCTTCGACAAGGATGAGGTCTCCGTGTCAGCCAACAATGTCGATTGTCATACGGCATCTAACCCTTCAAGGATGAGGTATTATGTGATGTTGCCCCACTGGATGTCTATGATGTTCTCTTGGGCCAACCATATATGTGGAGATGCCATGTTTATGAGTCTCGACCCCATAGTGTCATTGTTACTTTGGGGGGTCATCTATACAGAATACCAGAGGTAGTTCCAACTATTGTTCCACCTAAAAAGTATCGCAAGGTAGTATCTCATACTGCAAAATTGAGCTTCTTCACAATCTGTTCAAAAGGGGAACAAAAGGACACTGCAACCACTACAACCTCGCCCCTTGCACCTTCTATCCAATAGAAGTAGGTCGACAAGGTTGCAACAAAGCACAAAGATTCCTTCTGCACACCTTTCTCTCATGTAGCTCGACTTGTTGAACAACCTCAACTTGAAAAGGTTCATGACCGACTTCCACAAACTAAGCAACACGACGTCTCCAACAATACAAGTAGCTCACCAAGATGTAGATCCAACAAATGCTTTTCCCTCTCCCCCGGGAACTCAATGTAATAGAGACCATTTCTTCCTAAGAAGTGAGGATTGATCCAGGTGGATATCAGTGGTCACCCGCCTTTTCTGACTGGCTCAAAACAATTTTCTAGCAATTTTGGCAATTTACTATTTTTAGCAGGTTTTAACTTCCGGGGCCATTTTGAGGGCCTAAATGAAGGTTTTTTGAGATCGAGGTTCTCAATCATAGCCAAAGGCATTATTGAGCCCCCAAAATGAATCTCCATGATGATACCTTTCGAACGAGCTATCATACGCCTAAAACATAGATCGTATGCAAAAGTTACGACCCCGGGAAGTTGAAGTACTAACTTACCCAAACGAGGCCCACATGATTTTTGACGCTTCATCTCCTAGGGTTAGGTTTTTGGATGTATAAGGTTTTTGGCATTTCTATTTATTGTAAAAAGGCCTTCAGAGCCTCATTGTAATCATCTTCTTGCGAGTGCGAGTAGCCGTCACATCTCTTCTCAGAGATAAGCTGCCACCATTCTAGCGAGTCTTTCACTCTGTATTTTTACAGTCTTTGTACATTTATTTCATTAATAGAAATCGTGTATTACTGTATATTTGTGTTTATGGTTGCATCTCTGATACATTTCTGTTATATTATTGAATATCCGTGATATCTCTGTGCATTTCTTTATTATATCTCTGATCTCATTTAGTGCCGAAAATAATTCGGATCAGTGGTATCAGAGCATGTTTCTCTTGATTGTTTTTTCAGTGCATGTCCCCGATGAGGTCTGAGTATAGAAAGTTGGGTCTCGAGCTTGTCTCTCTTGAAGAAAATCTCTCTCACACACCCAAGAAACCCTCGATGGCAGAAGAAAAGAAAAACGACAGAGCAGACGATCCTATCAATCTGTTGCTTGAGCAAGCTCTCATGCGACAAAGGGACGAAATGATGGAGAATTTTGCCCACATCCTTAAACACCTGCTGATAGCATCAGACGCATCTTCATCAAGCGGCCACTTTGGAGGCACCTCGAATTTCAAGGTACAAGTTAATTTTGATATTCCTATATTTGAAGGACAGATAGATGCAAAAGCCCTAGAAAAATGGTTAACTTTGCTAGAAGGTTATTTCTCTGTTCACAATTTTTCTGACAGAGAAAATATCACTTTTTCACTCCTTAAAGCTCTCCCTCATGTCAAACATTGGTGGGAAACTTATTGGGAGAAAATTTCCACAGAGGATTCTGGAATATATGGGGTCGATCCCACTTGGGATTTTTGTGTGGATGCGGTAAAGGAACAATATTACCCCGTTGGCAACTATGAGGACCAGTACATGAGATGGACCACACCGTAGCAAGAGAGGGGCCAAGAAGTTCCAGAGTTCACCAATACCTTCCATACCTTGCGCACCAAGCTGGGTATCAAAGACTCTGAGCAACATTTGGTTCTGAAATACCGTGGGGCTCTACACAGATACATCCAGATTGAAATGGATTTTCTGGACATCTCATCACTCGGTGCTGCTTATCGACATGATGTTAAAATTGAGCAGAAATTTAAGCACCAGAACAAATGGGAATTCGGGTCTGCAAATCCGCAACAACCAAAGTATGAAAAAGACGACCCTAACAAACAGTCTCCTGAAAACCAGTCCAAGACATAGGAAAAGAAGGGTCACAGGAAGACAAAGAAGGACACTAGAAAATGGTGTGATTTCCACAAAATCCCCTGGAACAACACCGATGAATGTCACTCAAAACAGTCATTGGTGGCCAAGATCAAAGACAAGGAGCCGAACCTTGATTCAAAATCTGATTATGAAAATACTGGTAAAGGACAGATCATTGACGCAGACCCCACTGCTATTGTCACGACCGCACCAATTCAACCAGAAGAACCAATAGATCTTGAAGAGGGGGAGTACCTTTTTCATTCATAGATGTGGGTGAAGGGGACCCCGCTACATTTCATTGTTGATAGCGGAAGCCAAAAAAACCTCATCTCAACAGAGGTCGTTAAACAGTTGGGATTATCGACAACACCACACCTGCATCCATACAACATTGGGTGGCTTCGGCAAGGATGAGATCTTCGTGTCAGCCAACAGTGCCGATTGTCATACGGCATCCAACCCTTCAAGGATGAGGTATTATGTGATGTTGCCCCACTGGATGTATGTGATGTTCTCTTGGGCCAACCATATATGTGGAGACGCCATGTTGTTTATGAGTCTTGACCCCGTAGTGTCATTATTACTTTGGGGGGTCATCTCTACAGAATACCAGAGGTAGTTCCAACTATTGTTCCACCTAAAAAGTGTCGCAAGGTAGTATCTCATAAAGTGTTGCAAGGTAGTATCTCATACTGCAAAATTCAGCTTGTTCACAATCTATTCAAAAGGGGAACAAAAGGACACTGCAACCACTACAGCCTCGCCCCTTGCACATTCTATCCAACAGAAGCAGGTCGACAAGGTTGCAGCAAAGCACAAAGATTCCTTCTGCACACCTTCCTCTCATGTAGCTCAACTTGTTGAACAACCTCAACTTCAACAAGTTCATGACAGACTTCCACAAACTAAGCAACGCGATGTCTCCAACAATACAAGTAGCTCACCAAGATGCAGATCCAACAAATGCTTTTCCCTCTCCCCTGGGAACTCAATGCAATGGAGACCATTACTTTATAAGGAGGGAGGATTGATCCAGGTGGATATCGGTGGCCACCCACCTTTTCCAACTGGCTCAAAACAATTTTCTGACAATTTTGGCAATTTACTATTTTTAGCAGGTTTTAACTTCCGGGGCCATTTTGAGGGCCTAAATGGAGGTTTTTCGAGATCGAGGTTCTCAACAATAGCCAAAATCATGATTGAGCCCCCAAAATGAATCTCCACGACAATACCTTTCCAACAAGCTATCATACGCCTAAAATGGAGATCGTATGCAAAAGTTACGACCACGGGAAGTTGAAGTACTAACTTACCCAAACGGGGCCCACATGACTTTTGGCGCTTCATCTCCTAGGGTTAGGTTTTTGGATGTCTAGGGTTTTTGACATTCCTGTTTATTATAAAAAGGCCTTCAGAGCCTCATTGTAATCATCTTCTTGCGAATGCGAGTAGCCGTCACATCTCTTCTCAGAGATAAGCTGCCACCATTCTAGCGAATCTTTCACTCTGTATTTTTACAATCTATGTGCATTTGTTTCATTAATAGAAATCGTGTATTACTGTATATTTGTGTTTATGGTTGGATATCTAATACATTTTTGTTATATTATTGAATATCTGTGATATCTTTGTGCATTTATTTATTATATCTCCTATCTCATTTCGTGCCGAAAATAATCCGGATCAAGAGGGGTCTAGTATTCGTCGGAGCTTTCCTGGGGATTTGATTCTTTTGGCCAAGCTTTGGAGAGATTCTCGACCTTCGCTTCAAGTTTTCTGATCCGATGTTGTATTCATCCTAGAACATTTTCCATATCTTTGAAATTAACTTCGACTTCGCTGACAACATCTTCTCTGAGCGATTTAAGTTCTTGATTCAAAGATTCCCATCGTTTTCTCCTACGGTGTCCATGCTGAGCATTAATTTGGTTTGCTCCTTGACCTATACTTTGATCTTGTCAAGCTCTATCTACATCTAATTGATCCTTTCTTCCATCATGGGTTCTAGATTTGAGGAGGAATCCCTGGTCGTTTCCCATCTCTTATACCACGAGCTCGACGAAATGTGAAATCCGCACTAGGGAGGGGGAGGAATGGGTTTATGTTGCTCTACCTGTTGTGATTTATAACAAATCCAGTCTGGAGTGTCACAAGAGTCATGGGGTTTCCCCCATACCTGTTCTGTACCTCGGGTCCTTGCTCAATTTGATTGTTGCCTTCCAACGGAGTGGAGCTGCTCGGGAAGGGGGGAGGCATGAGTGTCTTTGCAGTGCTTCCGAATCTCTTTTGTGGGGGGAAGATTTGGTACCTGAAAGGTGAAGGGTGGTGAGTCGGACTGTGGGTCATGGTATAGAGGATTTCTTGTATTCTCCATTCACGAGGAGCGTATTCTTTCTTAGGAGAGTTCCCTTGTTAGCCTCGACGTCTGCGAGATTGTTTAGATCCCTAAGGATATGGTAGATTTAGTTGTTTTGAAATTGGATAGAAGGAGGATAATCTTCGAAAAGACCTGGGCTAGCTGAATATTCTTTGGTTTCTTTTTTGAAGCAATGGCTTGAATAATGATCCTGGAATCTCCGAGCATTACTATATTTTGAACATTCTGTTCAATTGCCAGAATTAGGCCCTGCCACAAGGCTAGGATTTTTGCATGGTTGTTAGTGCCCGTTCCGAGGCCCCACGTGTAGGTTAGGTCTATTTTTCCCAACAAATCTATCAAACCCCCCTCCCCCTCCTGCGATGCCAGGATTCGCTTTCGAGGCCCTGTCAAAGAAGAGACAGTGTTCTTCCAGAGATGAACACCATTTAATAAATTCTTGCTCATCCATTTTGATTTCCCATCTTTCTTTTTGGAGTCTTGTGAGGGTCTCTCTGCTTAGATGGCTAGGAATAAAAGATTTGAGCCATTGGTCTTCCTCCAAGTTTAGAGGTTCAGAGTTCTTGAGAGTCTGTTTGGTCTTCAGGGCTTCCCCCATCATGGCTTTTATTTTTAGAGCGACCTGAGGCAGAGTTCTGCTTTCCTCACGAAAAGTTTTGCTATTCCTTTCAAGCCAAACTTTCCATAAAAGGAACTTGGGGAGCCACATCCAACATGTTTTAAGAAGGTTCTTTTTCTTCAAGGAAAAATGGGAAAGATACTTCCAATTTCTTATCATCTCGGTCAATGAAGAAGGGATTTGAATGCTTATGGGGTTGATGAAGTGAGTCCAGACCTCTCTCGTGTACCCACAGTCGATGAAGAGGTGATCTGTAGTTTCTTCAGCCTTCAGACAGAGAGGGCAGTGGGATGGTCCTTCCCAACCCTTCATCTTTAAGTTTTCACTGGTCAGGGCGCTTTTGTGGATCAAGATCCAATTGAACATGTCAATTTTGTGGACAGAGGGATAATGCCAAATTGTTTTCCATGAAGTTGGGTCTGGGGGTACATTGGGTATTGCTTGAATCGCCTTGTAACCAAACACTATAGTGTAATTCCCCGTAGAGTTCCCCCAACCTCGTTTGTCTTTTAAGTTAGCCTTTCAAGGTGACTTCCCTTGGAGTGCTTCTAGGAGGATCTTGACTTCCGCCTCCAGAATATTAGGGTAGTCTCCTAGAGACCACTTTTTCCAGGAAGAATTCTCACCATCACCCCATTCCGAGATGTCCCAAATTGTTCTGTAGTTTTTGTTTTGCAGCCAGGTTTTTATACTTTTGATTCCTTCCATTTGATTCAGAGGCATGTATCCAAGAATCGAGTCCTCCCAGATCTTAATTTTCTTTCCATTTCCAGGAATCTAGGTGAGTTTTGCTTTCAAGTGATCAAGCGCTCTCAGGCATAGCGAAAAAATTGGAGAACCTTTCAATACTTTTGGGGGATGATCCAGACATCTATCTCTATGGCCCAAGAAGTATTTTTTGCAAAGTGTTCTCTTACTCTAGGTTTTTTTACCCGAAACTAACAACCACAAAATTTTGGCCCCCATTGCAAGGTTTTGGGTGGCCACATCTCTAAGTTGCAAGCCACCTTTGAGGAGAGGCTTTTTGATCTTGTCCCAGCTGACAAGATGAAGTTTCCTTTCATTGTTCCTACCTCCTTCCCAGAGGAATCGGTGCATCATCCCATTGATTTTGAGTGTTATCGATTTAGGGGCTAGAAGGATTGAGTTCTGGTAAAGTGGAAGGTTGGTTAGGACAAACTTCATCAGGACTACTTTCCCTGGTAGATTAAGCCAGTTTTCCCCCTAGGACTATATTCTAAGTTTCAACTTGTCTAGGAGAGGCATCCAATGTTTCACTCTAGGGGTAGCTTTGAAGAGAGGGACACCCAGATACTTGATTGAATCCCAGGTGGTAGTGCCTTCCATTCCGAGAATTTTGGAAATGTTAGTGATTTCTCTAATCGTGCAATTCTAGCCAAAGATCTTGATTTTATGAAGACTTATTTCACTGCTTGAAACTTCATTATGCTTATCTATATTTGTTTTAAAGTGCCTTGCATAGATGTTTTTGGCTCAGCCCAGTAATAATGTGTCATCGATGAACTGTGCACGATTGATATGTTTGATATCATGGGACATTTTTATTCCTAAAAGAGACCTGTTCTGGAGATAGTTGTCTAATTGGAAGCTTAGAATAGAAGCTTGGATGGCGTAGAGTAGAGGAGATAGGGGGCATCCTTGTCTTAAGCCCCTTGTGGCTTGGAATAAATCTGAGGGGCGCCCATTTACTAGAGGAGCGATCCAGGGGCGGGAGATGCACGCCTCGATCGAGTTTATGAATCTTTTTTCAAATCCTAGCTTGTGCATCACATCATAAAGAAAGTCAAGCCGAACTTTATCAAAAGCATTAGCAAGATCTAGTTTAACTATCATACCTTTCTCTTTTCTCTGGCAGCTGGAATGAATGGCCTCTTAGACCGGAATGATATTATCCATGATTTGCCTTCCTTTTATGAATCCTCCTTGATTTTCCGAGATGACTCTTGGGAGCACATTCTTGAGTCTATTTGCTATAATTTTGGTGATGATCTTGTAACCTGTGTTGCACAAGGAGATGGGACGAAATCTGTTGAAGTTGGTGGATCCTTTTTCTTTGGGAATTAGGGCTAGGAAGGAATAGTTGGTGCTTCCTCCAAGCTTGGTACAGTTTTGGGATTTCTTTACCATTCTTAGGAGATCTTTCTTAATAATAGACCAACAGGAGTTGTAGAAACAAGCTGTGAACCCATCCAGACCTAGGGCTTTGTCTGGCTCCATTTGGTTTAATGTTCTTATCTCTTGCATGCTTATTGGGGCTGTCAACTTTTGCTTTTCAGCGTTCCCAACCAGCGCCGGGACCAAAGAGAGTGGGTAGCTCATCGGATCTAAGGGGTCAACTTCCGAGGCAGTGAACAGATCTTTGAAAAAAGAGTGAGCGGCTTTATTAATTCCCTCAAAATATTTGATGACTTGGTCTTGGGAAATTATTTCAGTGACCGTATTGAAGTTCTTTCGTGCCTCTACTTGCTTGTGGAAGAAAGTGGTATTTTTATCCCCTACTTGGAGCCAGAGGTTTCTTGATTTCACTCTCCAATAATCTTCTTCTGTTCTGTAGGCTTGAAGGAGGGCTTTTTGGAGGGTGGCCTCTTGGGTAAGAGAAGATTGGTTCAGGGGAGATTCTTCTAGGGCATGTTGAAGGTGGTCCAGGGAGTTTTGAATGCGAATCTTCTCAGAGGTTGGGGAGCTGAGGTTTTTTTCCCAAGCTTTGAGTTCCTTTTTGAGTCCTTGGAGTTTTTCTTCCCAAACGAAGAAGGGGGAGCCAATCATCTTTCTTTTCCAGAACTCAGAGACGACCTCCTGGAATCCTTCTTATTTGGTCTAAAGGGGGCTGAATCAAAAGGGGATAGGGCCCAAGTTTTCTCTAGGATTGAGAGTGAGCAGAATGGGTTTATGGTCTGAGGTATAGTTCGAAAGGATTTTAGAGTTGGCCAGGAGGCCATGAGTCAGAAATGAGGTTTGAACAAGGAATCTATCCAGTCGGGCTGCAATGTATCCTGGTCCTATTCGTTTGTTGGTCCAAGTGTACTTCCCCCGAGCTGGTTTGACATCCTCCAAATCCCAATCTAGCATAATATCTTCCACCCATTCTCTTGCTGGATCGCGGACTGGTGAGCCTCCTTTTTTTTTCTGAAATAGAGAAGGTTACATTGAGGTCGCCCACGATTACCAAATTTTCAGTAACATGCCTTCTGAGGAAGAGTTTTAGAGAGTCCCATCAGGTTTTCTTTTCTGAAAGCAAAACAGGGACGTAGAGGTTAAACAGACTTACCTGGTGCCCCAAGTCTTTATGGAGCAGTTTGGTGAAGATCCAATGAGTGTGGTAATCTTCTTCAATCAAGTCCAGTTTTGAGGTGCCCCAGAAGGTGCCTATTCCTCCAGAGGCCCCTCTAGCACTTACAACTTTCCCTGAACCTTTTTTCCAAAAGGAGTTACTAGCGCGGAGAAGGGAAGCTTCCTTTAGTTTAGTCTCCTGGATTAGTAGTACTTCGGGCTTTGTCATGCGAACAAGATCTCTCAGGGATTCTTCTTTTATTTTTCTTTCGATTCCTCTACAGTTTCAGGAGACGTACTGCATTATTTAACATTTTGGGGGGTGGTGGCTTCTTTCGGGGCCCTTCCTTGCTTCCTTGTAGATTTGGTACTTATCATTTCTGGAATGGTATGTTGTGATCCTTGAACTACATCTTGATAGGACTGCTCTTCTCTTTTCTTTTTCTCAAGTTTCCTTCCTCTGGAGGGCCTCTCATGAGTTCCATGGGAGCTATTTGTTTCCAAATCCCTGCCATCCGACTTGCCTCCAGATTCAGTGCTCAAGCTTATGTGCTCATCTTGCGCTTTCAAAGGGTCTTCTGTATTCAGGGGTTTAGGTTGCGGTTCAGGTGTTACGATGGCCTTCGGGTCTTGTTCTTGAGATTCTTCTACTTCGATAATTTTTGATGGGCCTTCCTTGACTTCCGAGCTTGGGTGATTTTGCTTCACTAGCTCTTGCGATTTTTTCTCTTTTGGATTTTCTGTCTTACCTCTCTTTACCTTCTGCCAACCTTCCCCATCTTCTTTTGCAACATGTTCCGGTTGAAGTGGCCATGTTCGTGGCAGTTCCTGCACTTGAACGACAGTTGCTCGTAGTCAAGTTTTTGATAGTGCTGCCATGATCCTACAGTGAGCTTTACAACTTCTGGGATACTGGATTCGAGATCGACCTCTACACATATTCTGGCATAGGTATACTAGGCTTTATTGTCCACTTTATCTATGAACTTCCCTAGTTCATTCCCGATCTTTTGCAGGGATTGGTAGCTCCAGCAATGAACAGGTAGATTTGGCAGTCTTACCCAAACTGGGACCTCTTTTGGGGCGTCTACAGAGGGATCGAATTTGGGCATCCATCTGATGAGATACAATCCTTGAGTTCCTATGAAGTAAGGTTCACTTCTGAAAATCAGATCATGATCTTCTTTTGAAATGAATTCAAAAATGAAGAATCCCCTTCCCACTGGATAACATGTTACACTATGCTGTAGTTGGGGCCTCCAGTTCCTCTGGATCCAGTCATCCATGGTTTTTGACGATGGCCATAACGCCATAAACTGGCCAACTAACCCCCTTTCTGCTAATGCCAACGCGATTTTGACAGGCTGGTCCTCCGACAAAGCTATTTTCGGGATAACGTCGAGTTTTTTGATGAATTTTGGGACTTTAGGCGGGGAAAATTTCTTACCTAGGCTGTTGACGAGATTCCTGAAAGCCTCATCATCAGAGAAAGGAGGGGGGGGAGCCGACTCCCCACCCCTGGGTGCACTCATGGAGGGAAGCTTGGCTGTGACAAACCCTGGCGGCATCTAAACCCTAGCCGCATCGCTCTAATCTTCTAGAACTTAATACTTTTGAATGGTTGTTACAACACAATATATATATATTGTTATAACATATGGTTATAACTACTACTGTCGAACTATATATTAATCTCCTCCTACACGCCATGGTATGGTTATATGGTGGTATAACATGATCATGGGTCAAGAGTGGAGGGATTAGGACCTTGGCCCTTTGGCCATCCATTTGACTTTTAATATAACTTAAATGTATAGTTTTCCATATAGATATTAAGTCATATTGCATGGTGTGTTGATGTGAAGGGCTATGTTAAGATTTTTGGTGGCTTTGGAGGTCATGGGTTTGAACCCTATTGACTCCAAAATTTTACAACACATAAACCATATAGACCAATGGGAAGCTACCATGTGGAAAATTTTCATTGGCTACCTAAGTCCATGTGTCAACACACCATTAGACCACTCAGAGGGTATGGATGACAACTCATCCTACCAACTCATATGCCCAACCAAATAATCATTCCATGTGGCAACTTGGGGTGTGGCCATGTCACATGTATGGTCGTGGCGTGTGTCACTGTACATACATGATACATGTCCTTTTACCCCTTTGACTTTTGACTTTGACCAACCATAACTTTTTCATATGAGCTATGTTTGACTCGTCACTTACGCCATTGGAAAGATGACGATGAGCTCTATGTAATAATGTCCTTTTCAAGAACTTGAGAGATGATCAAATTTTGAGCTTTTATGGATCCCTTGGGACCTCTGTGAGCATTTAGGACCCTTCTAGATGTGAGTGTTTCTTAGATCCTCCTAGATCACACCTCCCCACTAAAGAACTTTTGGACCTCCAAAGCTATAGACATTCAACAACTTAGTGATGATAATTCACTCTTCCATATTGATTATTCTTTTGGAAATAAGTCTTCATCTTGGGTCTTTGATCTTAGGTACTAGATCAATGTACTTTTTTTTGATTCTCTAGAATATGGCCCTAACTATGGCCTATGGCATTGTAGCTAAGATGATACATAGCTCCAGTTATAACTCATCAATTTCCAAACTACAAAAGTCGTGTTCAGTGAATCTTTGCAATACATGTATCCTATATTTCAACATCCACTCCCATCTTCGTCTATTGAAGATAGTCTATCTCGGCCAATATGAAACCAAGTTGAATGTTGATCTATTCCTTGCACATTTGGACTCTCTATTATGCTTGATGTATGTGTAGAAGTCCCTGAATGAATACTCTAATCATTGTCACTTCTTCCTTGAAAAAACAATTTTGCTTGTACAATTATCATCTGTACTTAATTTTTTATGTTCAAGGTATACATCCATACGAACATGACATAGTATTTAAAATATTCGTATAGCATGCACCTTTATATGCCTCTTAAAAGAGGATTATTCATAAATCAAGTGAGAATGCTTCCGCCTCACTTGTCCAGTATCATTCATCCTTCCCACTTGGATAACGAGCACCTGACTCATCACAACCATAATGAAGACTGAAACAACACTGTTGATCGGGTTAACCATTCCCTTTGTCCATCCATTTGAATTTTAATATAAACTTAAATGTATAGTTTTCCATATAGATATTAAGTCATATCACATGGTGTGTTGGTGTGAAGGGTTATGTTAAGACCTTTGGTGGCTTTGGAGGTCATGGGGTCAAACCCTGTTGACTCCAAAATTTTACAACACATAAACCATATAGACCAATGGGAATTTGCCACATCACATATTCTCATTGGCTACCTATTGCCATGTGTCAACACACCATTAGACCACTCGGAGGGTATAAATTCCAACTCATCCTACTAACTCATATTCCCAACCAACTGATCAATCCACATGGCACCTTGGAGTGTGGCCACGTCACCTGTACGGTCCTTCCACTTTTCACAGTATGGACATGACATGTGTCCTTTTACCCCTCTGACTTTTGACTTTGACCAACCATAAATTTTTATTAAGAGTTGTGTTTGACTCGTTGTTTACACCATTGGAAAGTTGACAATGAGCTCTACACAATAATGTCCTTTTCATGAACTTTTGAGACGGTCAAATTTTGAGCTTTTATGGATCCATTGGGACCTCTGTGAGCATTTTAGACCCTTATGGACCTCTGTGAGCGTTCCTTAGATCCTCCTGGATCAAGTATGAAATGTGTATTGTGTTGACAATATATATAGTTATCTCTTATATAGCTATGTGAGCAATTTTTAGGTGATAATAGTTACCCCCTAATGTATGAGGTAAGGAATTACCATATAACCAAAATGCATCATCATTTTCTATTATCACATGATTTTTTCTTGACATATTGTAGTTGGAGAGAGAGAGAGAGAGAGAGGAAAAAACATTGTGTGGAGAAGTGATGAGAATCCACCCACAAACAAGCAAAACATCCCTCAACATATGATTGCTTTATACAAACAAGGTGGGCATGTCCCATTCTCTTTAAATTATCAAAATATATTTTTGCAAGAGTAGAGAAGATGCTAAAGGTTATTATATGAGAATAAGAACTTTTCAAAGGATCACTAATGATACTATGGTTGGAAAATATGTGGAGTAGAAATCTACATCGCCCTCAAGGGCGTTAGTAACAATAAGTCACTTCTACAAAGAGAGGGTTCCTTGCAACTTGAATGGAGAAATTGTGACAAGTTCTTATACTTGAGGGAATTGATAGTTAGTCAAGCTTAGGGGTATTTGACTGAAATTGGATGTTGCAATTGTCACAAGGTACGACCCGTTCTAACATGTATATGAGATAAAGTCGAACAACAGGTGGGTGAATAAGATCAAAGAGAAATGATGACTCTCTTTGTCCCACCCATGGTCCATAATTGTTAATGAAAATGAGGACCAAGATACCTCAACATTCCTAGAAAACTAAATTTGGTGTGATCTGGAATGACAACATGATCACAAAGGACTAGGTGTCCCTTGAAATCACTGGAAGATATTCTGGATATCAAACTATAATGGGGGAGGATTTTGATAACTTTGGTTGACATGTTCAATTTGGATGACATATAACTTCCCATAGGTGGAGCATATATGATGGTCAACAAATGGTGGTAGTTACAAAACCAACTGGACAAAAGGTGTTTGTCAAATTGGGACTGAGGTTGGGTAGATACAAATGGATAGGTAGTTGATGGATGTAACTATGGGGATCATAGTGATTGTTACTGGAATACAAGAGGTGCCGCAATCAACTAGGACCATGAAGGAACAAGGGCTCAGTGCAGATGCTTTGACCAAGGGAAACTAGGATTGTCATTGGGTTGGAAAAAGGCTCTGTTGAATGTGATGGTGTGAGCATTAATGCTTCCTGCATAAAAAATGTACTTTCTACAATTGCCAATGAATGAAAGAATGTACCAAATTTTAGGATTAATTACAAACATGGAGATAGGTGACCCAGTCATATGATCAAATGGATTATTCGTATACGACAAGAGTAGTAAGAATTGATGGCGGAAGGGGCCACTTTGGCTGGGTCTACACGGGGGTAAGTGAATGAGGATTTGGAATGTAGATGGTCTACTAATCTCGTGGGAGATGAGAGGCAATGAAATGTGGTAATGCATTCAACATATCCAACAATAAAAAATGTGAATTGTTGGGACACTGAGGGGATGGGTTAGTGTGATGATGAGAAATAAGTATGAGGTTCCTTCTCTAATATTTAGACTATTCAGACTCCCATCCTATGGGAAGAAATAACATGGGTGTCGATAATGTGAGGGGAGATAAAACCAAGGAAACCCATGGGGGTGGAAGGATATCAACAAACAACAATTAAATGAATGTGAAAATGGGTGAAGTTACATGTGTAGATAGGAAAATAAATCCTAGAGGCATATTTAGTGGGGATGATATTGGTTAATGTAATGAGCTCATAGGGAGTGCTTAACATGTCATTTTGAAGAAGTATATACCCAAAGGTGTAGAGTGAATGGCCTTGTCATGTGAATCCAAGAGAAAAAGGGAGCTTCTTGACAAGTACTTTCACTCAAGAAATTGAATACCTGAAGTGGAAGTAATTGATGAAAATAAACTTGACGGTGTAAACGGTATAAAAAACAAAGCTAGTGAGATTGCGTAGCTATCGGTGGAACTTTGGTGGGGAAAAATGGCCCTAGGAGGAAATCCATGGGAAAATAAATGGAGAATATGTTTTCGAAGGTGGAGACATTGTGATTCAAATGATGCAAATGGCTCAAGAAATGAATCTTCTAAGCTCTCATACAAGCCTCGAGAAATTTGTGACTGGGCCATATAAAAGGGAGTGGGGCCCACAAAGTAGCCTCATTTGTACCTTGTTGAGTTGGTATGTGAGTGTGTGGAACCCAAAACCTTCTCGATATTGCTGTTCATTCACCCATGACCGATTTCTAATTCTGTGAGAGCCAGGCAAGGGATCCTAACCCAACCTTTTTGTTTTTACATTTCATTTCTAAGGAAGGGTATGAAGGAGGGGTTGTACAAACCTAATTTTTTTAATCGACAAATACAGTTCACATGGGGCATCATCAAATAGTCACATGTTTGTATGTGGTTATTCAATGGATGATCATGAAAATGACACAATTTTTCACATTACAGTCACATGACACTTTTGTGTAGTTTTTCATTGGACATCCACACAAAAGTCACAACTATATAATGGATAAACACGAGGGCGGGTTAGATGGTTGTTATTTGGACATTCATGTGAATCACACACCTATTTAGTGAACAATCATGTAATGCACCCAACCCCAAGCTGGGTCACACCACTACTAAAAATGACCCAATAATATTCTAATACCAATTTTAGATGCAGAAATAACACATACAACCCCTCCTAAGTCGAACCTTATGTAACTAATCACTAGCTCCCTTGGAAATATCCTGGAGAGGGAAAATACATAAGATCTTATATTGATAAGTTCATAGGATTATCCACAAAGTTCAATGCAATTACAACCAAATACTCAGTAGATCTTAGTGATTTTTGTATTGAATAGCTTATCTATTGATTAGCTGGTTTTAGGGATTTATTGAAATTGGATTCATGGATTACTGAATTGAACTTGTGAGATTCAAGCTCATGCACATGTCCACGCTAATTAAAAATGTAAATGAAATTACTTAAATGTGCATAGAAACAACTAAACACATTTATCAACATTCAACCACATAAATAGAGACTTGAATGTATCATTGTACTTGTAGCAAGAAGTGATAACCAAATTAAACTCAGAGTAAAATGCATAGTAGTTATCTCAACATTTAACATGAATAAACACATAAAAAAAGAACACTAATCTTAGTAAATATGCAACCCGCTACAGAGGATGGACATTTCTCCCAACCATAGATTTGTTGTTCCAGGGCTCCATCACAAGTTGGACGGTAAATCTCTCTGATGAGACTAGAATCTACAACTGCAATATGAATTTACACAAAAACAAAATACTTTCTCCCTTGACAATTTGTTGAACAAAAAATTACTCCTAGGCCCACAACCTCTCTTCCCATGAAATCACAGCTCCAACTACCATACATGCCCACTATGGTTTCCTTCAATATTTAGTGGTCATAACACTCTTTTTGTCCAAAACTCTGCCTGTAAAAACTCCTCTCATCCCTATATGAATTTCCTTCTTCTACCATGCTTCCTTGACTCACACCTTCCCAAGTTTGATTGTACTCATCCCCCATGCTCTCAATAACTATGGGATGTAACTTCTCACACCCATCCTCTTACATGAATTCAATGATTAGGCTCTAGAAAACTCAACATAAAATAGAAGGTTCAAGGTAAAGATAATTTAGAAGGATGGTTTGGGTTTAATAGATATGGGTGATTCCTCCCCTTGGACCCCTTTCCTCTCTTGTGGAAACTAAGCCCCTAAGTCTCTATCTGTGTCCATCTACAACTAGTGATACATTTTATTTATTTTGTTCAATATACATCATTTACATATTACATTGCTTGGCCCTCGACCATACATCATGCTTACATTATACATTTTCTAATTTGCGGATTAAAAATGGGGTTGTTACAAATCACATAAATAATGAACATGAATATCCAGTGCTTAGTCACGCAAGAGACTTGCATGACTGTTTGTTAATAAATCACACAAGCTTCACTACTAGAGGAGAAATAGTCACACAAGTAGAATAAAGGACAAAAAACTGACTTGAGTTGTTTGGTTTTATGTTTTGGCAGGAATTGACATTGTTTTGAACATCAATGTGAATACAATGGTGAGAGAGAGAGAGAGACAACGATTCCCTATGAACCAAGGTTCATGGGGATCCCACAGTGCATCTTAAGTTGGCTGGCTACAACCTACTCAAGTACTTTGACTGCACCTTGTTGTGCTCCTAGGAGGAGATGTTGGCCCACCTGATTGATATGTGGAGTCCCAATGATCATACCTTTGAGGTACTTGGGAAGATGATTGAGTTTTCTACCAAGGTGGACCTATAATTTTTGACGAGGATCCTCTTTTAGTGAGAGATTCCAGAGTTGAGACCTGGAATGGATGGCGTGAGGATGATCCAATAACTTGCGGTCCACTACTGCTCTGGGGATGAGGCTATGAGGGGGGATCCATGTCAATCTCCGTGATCATAGATTTAGCCACTTGGGTGGTGGAAAATATGATAGTGAGGATCTACAGATCCTTGGGTACTTAGCGGATCACTAGCACCCAAGTATTGGTCATGGAGAGGGTAATCCAAGGGATATTTTATGCCTAGGATTCTCTAATGAGAGAGGCCATGTTTTCCCAATTTTTGTGTTGTTGGATGTGCAAAAAGGGGGAATTTTCCTTTAGCTCAATCCTTTGCTAGTTTTTCTTCGAGCCAGTGGTGATCTTATGCCCACAAGTTCACCTTGAGCCGATGGGGTCGAGAGATCCCCAGATGAGACAGTGGGGTCAACTTATAATTTTCAAGGTTGGAGGAGAGGTGGGGAGGTTATTTACTCTCGCATGTTGTCTTTTATGGATTAAAATTCCATATATTATACTAGACTTCATGTACATGGAAAGAGATTACAAGAAGAACCTTGATATGGGTCTTCCACCAAGCGCCATCTGGGGTTTGATGGGTGAGTAACTGTATATTTACTACTACATTTATATTTATGTTTTTTGTTGATTTCATTACTACATCATATATAACAAAATACTTATGGGTACTTTGTTGTGGATGTGTATATGTGGGACCAAAGGGTCGAGAGGCATTATTAGTGAGGGGTGCTCGAACAATGGTAGTGGGTCAGGAGTAGTGAATCCAGGGGGGGAGAGGAAACATGTCAGTGATGGGGTCACCATGATGACAAGGTAGGTCAAGCACATCAGAGGCAGTGAGTGGACCCATAGGATTGGGGAGAGATACAACATGTGGTTGATCTTTGAGCGTAGTTAGTGGACCTATGATGACATTTCAACTACATGATGTGGGGTGTGGTGGAGGTCGGGTAGGAAAACTTTGACGAGGAGGTCATTGATTCCTTCATTGACATTTCTCCAGAGTGACACCCAATGATGAGGTGGGAAACAATGGCATGTGTTTTCATTGTGGGATAGAGGAGGCCTCTAGCATGGGGAGCCAGAGCAGCATGACGGGTAGGGGTCATAGGGGGGCACCCCCAGCTGGAGGAGTACCCATATATTCTACCATTGTAGTGGCATTAATTTAGTAGATGGAATTTTGTATATGGGAATGGCCAACAGATTTTGTAAATGTCACATTGTGTATGGGCATGGACCACTTTTTTGTATATGACATGTGTATTTTTGGATGGCACAACCGTAGTGATGGCCAATTGGATGTATTGATCTACCCTTTCTGAAACTGTGATATATATACAACATTTTTACAACTCCTTTTATGTTTATGTGATGGTGTGATGGATGTGCTTTATGATGTCTTGTTTGTTTTTGCATACTTTATGTACGATGATGATAATAATAACATGCATATCTTGATGGGATCAATCATAAAAAACAATGCTTTAATGTGATAGTGTTAGTCTAAAATTTCATTTGCAATGTTGTCTACAAATTGATTTGCACTTCTCAGAATATGTATGAATGTGATGGATCCAAAATTATTTGACATAAGTTGAATTGAAAGTATTTTCTAAATAGGCAGGGATCACAAACATGGTAAAAATTATTTAATTGTGAGACGATGAGCTGAGAATCTAGGAATACATTGACGTGTCATTTATCAAGTTGAGTGGCATCAACCAACATGCCAATCACAACAACACACCCTACTTGGTTATTCATGGTTGCTCCTAAGCATACACCACTTGAGTGAAGCGGCATGTATATCCCAAGCTGCAGAGGTGAGACTCTGAGTCCATCGACTAGAACCATCATAAAAATGATGTGATACGCCAGTGAATGATTGATCTTGAAAAGAAAGAAAGCACAAGTGATCAAGAGTGTCAAAAAGACCAAATGTTCATAAAAAAAGGCTAAAATAACTATGATTTTTTTACAAATTGGAATGTACAGGCAAGAGTGGGCCAGAGTAGGTGGCTACTCAAGGGTAAAATTTCCTTAAGTACAACCCATTGACAAGGTCTTTGAAGATGCCACTCTTTGGGTAAGTAAGGTTGTATGCTCCCTGAGTGAGGCAATGCTAAATGATGAAGGGACCTTGTTAGAGCGTCTCAAACTTTCATGGGACTAGGGTGTCATAGGCCATATCATAGGCTAGAAAAAGGTCACCCTTATTAAATCAACAAGAGCATACTCAGTGATCGAATGTGGCCTAAGATCATTTTTAATTTCTTCATTATTTTGTAATGAAGAACATCGGTCTTCATCTATGTTCTCTAAGGTGACAAGACATTGTTCAAGGGGGGTGGTACCTGATAGTAGTTCAACTATTGTTTGGAGGGTTGGTATATTTCACTCGATGGGTAAAATGACTTCCACGACATGAATGAGGTGCAAGGGGGTAAAACCTATGGCATTTTTTAACTGAGGTTCAATAGGTCCAAAGTGCAGAGAAAAAAAAGTGTTGTGAATAAGTTTTGTTCTTATTAACCATCCATTATAGCATGGTTCTGAGGACTTTAATGACAACCTCAAATTGGTCATTTGATTGCAGATAGTATGGGTAACCAAACTCATGGCTGAAGTAAAGAAGGAAAGAAAACTCTTGGAACACTTTTTCCTTGAAATGTTTTCAGTGATCTGAGACTAGTTGTTGGGGGACCCCAAAATGAGCACAAAATGAGTGCTGACGTGAATGAAGAAGAAATGGGTGACAATGTTCGTTGTTTCATTGAATGTAGGCATGGCCTCGAACCATTTGGTGAAATAGTTAACAAACACAATGATGTACTCATGATCATCGCTATATCGCGGATTTCATGTCATAAAGTTGATGCCCCATTTGCAGAAGGGACCTATGGTATTGACATGGTGAAAAGAAGTTGGTGGAGCTCAAGTTTTTTGAGTGAACACCTAACACTTCGTACATTATTTGACTACTTGAACGTAGTCATGGAAGAAGGTAGGCCAAAAATAATTGACACGGAGCACCTTTTCAGTGGTGGAAATTCTCGACAAATGTCCACCATAGGTGTCACTATGGTAATCATTAACGAATCGTTCAACATCTGTGAGTGTGAGACATCGACATAGGATAATTTCCACTCCCCGTCGATATAGAATGTATCCAATGAGAATATAGTTGAGGATATAATCATACCATGGGTCATCGGGTGATATCACAAACATGTGTTCATCTAGGATGTTGGCGTCCATTTTTTGGTCCTTAGTGTCAGACTAAGTAATTGATGAACTCAGTCAGGATGAGTGCCTTCTTACTCTTATGAGTGCTATACTCTAGACTGAATTCCTCGAGAATTACAATCCACTTGGAAAACTTACCATTGATAAGTCATTAATTAATTAAGTATTGCATGGGGTTGGAATTTGCTATAATTTTTTTGGTCCATGGAAAAATGTAATGGTGTAGTTTTTGCACTACATGGACCAAGGTGAGGGTGAAATTCTCCTCCTGATTGTAGTTCAGGGGAGGTCCTGATAGATAATTTCTCACATAGTAGATGACATGCCCTCGACAGTCATCCCCTTGTTTGACTAGCACTCCTATGATAGACATGTTTGAAGTAGATAGATAAAGGATATAATCCTTATTAAAGTTGGGAGGACTGATTAGCAGGGAATTTGAGGGAGTAGCTTCCAATGCATTGATTTATTTTTGAGTTTGATCACCCCATTGGAAAGAAATGTCATGGTTTAAGAATTGCAAGAAGCCATGTGCGCAAGTGGAATAATTAGATATAAAGCATCACAATAAGTTGGCCTTACCTTGCAGAGTTTGTAGTTGGCACAAGTTCTTTGGAGAGGGGATCTCACTAATAACTTGGAATTTCTGGGGATCTATTGTGATTCCCTATTGGGAAATGATGAGACCCAATAAACAACTATTGGTGATGCAAAAAAAAACTTGAGGGGGTTCAAGCAAATCTTTTATATTCGACACCTTTGAAAGATAATGTGAAGGTCTTCCATGTGTTTGGACCACTTTTTGGATTGATTCGTGAGGTCATCTAAATAGGCCAATATGAGGTGGATGAGATCATGAAAGATGTAGGTCATAGCTTGTTGGGAGGTGGCTCCAACATTTTTTAGACCGAAAGGAATTACATGATATGTGAAGGTGCCCTGTGGTGTGGTGAAATTTGTTTTGTACTGATCCACATGGTATATTTTGATTTGATTATATCCTAAGAACCCATCCATGAAGAAAAGGACCTTGTGATCGATGCATACATTGATGACTTGGTCAATAAATGGTGTCGGGAAGTTGTATTTAGGAAAATCTTGGTTCAAATTCTGAAAGTCAGTACAAATGTGGATGGTGCCCTACTTTTTGTTCATAAGGATGGGATTAGACACTCATAAATGAAGCTAACTTTATGAAGCTTATCAATCTCAACTTTCATGGCCATTGATTTGGAAGGGTAAAGAGGCATTCACGCCCATCGAACAGGCGATGCGTCGGGCCATGTGGATGCAATGTTCAACAATAGCGTGATCGATTTCCATGAACTTATGTGTAAGACTAGGAAAAACATTCCCAAAACTATTGAAAGAGAGCCAAGTATGCAAGTACTTCCTCTGGGGAACATGCTACTTTGAGAAGAATGTCTCTGGTGACACCAGGTTTTCCTAAAATTTCTACTTTGATGTTAGGAGAGATATTGGCCATATTTCCTTCTTAAAAAACGTTTGGGACTGGGATCATGTTCTTCAACTCATCAATATGCCCATGGGGAATGAAGTTTTTGGTTTCAAATGCATATATGTCTAAGGGTGTGGAAAATTGAAATGCCTCTTGAGGGAGAAAAATGAATGATGGTGTATCCCATCCCAGGGGTAGTCAGGTGCCATCATCACCTCTAAAATTTCCTCAATTGATGGAAGATATGGGAAGTGGAAGTGAGATGCATGAACTAGCTGGATCGACATTTTGGTTCCATAGATATCACATGGGTGTAATATATTTTAAGTGTCGTGATGCCTATGGATGTTGATAATGCACAAACAAAGTGAGACTCTGGCCATTGGGAAGTTGCAACTTTTGTCGAGGATGGGTGGCATGTAGAAATAACAAAGGGTAAGGAAGGTTTGACCAGAAGTAAAGGACCAATGACCATGTAAATATAGAAAACGTGCATACAATTACATGTTTCGTGCTCTCCAGAAGGAGGGGGTTTATCTTGTCAAGGGCTTACTAGGGAGTTGAGTGGGGCATGAGGTGAAGTCTCCTACTGATGATTTATCGAAGAGGAAATAAGGGAAGAGGATGGTTACTTCTCCTACTAAGGGGAGGTAGGTGAGCCTTGAGAGGGGATCACAATGCTAGGGGATTCCATTGATAAGAGAGACTCTCGAAGCCATCTAATATTGGTCATGTGACAAGTTCAATATTCAATAATCATCAGGAAAAGGTTGGTGAAGTGGTTTGATGTCCTGTAAATCATGCATGGGAAACTATTTTGCAAGTTCATCGAATTGGACATGTATTAAATAGTGGAAGAACCTGACTCGGTGACCAATGAGGGTTGGGACACTAGATGGTTGTGGGGTACTAGACCAGTCGTTGGACGAATTGTAGCCAATGTGTTCCAAAATTGTGCTAGGTAAGGAAAATGATGAGTGTAATGTCCATTTATTGAGCATATTGCATAAGGGTGATTCATACACAATGTCTTGTTGTGCAATGTGGATGCTTCCTTTGTATTTCTTGTAGAGGTACTGGTGGTGGGAGGGGTGGGTAGAAGTGGTGCTACCGATGGTGTTTGGATAAGGTTCTGTAACTCAAGAATTGCGGGGAACATGTTCATATGTAACCTAGGGTGTCACAGAGGGCACGAGAAGGAGGTACCCGGTGTGTGGGTGAAGTATTGTCTCTTTCTTTCTTCTTCTTGCCCCTAGTGGTTTTACTCTTGCCCCCAACCGTGTGACCAATTTCTTTCGACATTGGATTGACATGGGTTTGTACTGGTTGTACAACAATATGAGGTGAGGGTGTAGGTATTGGTACCATATATGGAGGTTAAAGGTACCAAATAGGTATCCCCAACATAATATGTGGGTGAGTGAGTGTGGATATCACTTGATACACCATGAGTCCCGGTGGTGGGTAGAAAAATGGGATATGGGTGAGAGGGTGAGGTTGTGATTGTATCTAGGGTGGTTGGCCATTCATATATGATGATTCAAGAATAGATGAAAGGGATGATGGTTTCTTCGTAATAGATGTGATGGTGCACACTTCAACATAATCTAGATGTGAAATTGAAGGTGGTTCACCTTGATAAGTTCCAAGGAGAAAGTAGTCTTTAAATATCCCCAAACCCATTTCAAGGATTAACGGTAACTCTAAGTGTGCCCCAATGAGGGGAAGGATGATAAAAAATTTCACAGTGGGCCATGGCTCATAGTGTGTAATTTGTTCTAGCACGAGGACCTTCCCATTGTGAGGGAAGATCATCATTTGAAAAAAACAAGAGGTAACGACGTTCATCACGTACATTTAACTACGTCCTAGGAGGATGTTGTAGTCCAAGGGTGCATCGATGACATTGATGTCAATCAAGATTGTTTTTCCCACTAGATCAACAAGGATGTTTTGGTAAAGGCCCTTGAGTTGCGATGGAAGACCATCGTAGGCTTGAAGGGTAATACTAGAGGGGGTAATCTCATGGGAGCCCAAATTTTTCCAAATTTTCTTAGACACAGTACAAGTAGATGCCCAGTCATCTAAAATGCAACAATGAATGGTGAAGTTTCTAATTGTCACTAGGATTGTGAATGCAACCAAGGATGGGATTCTGGGTTCTAAGTTATCAAAATAAAATGTGATAAAGCATGAATCATAAGGGTCGACTGCCCCCACCATTGACAACAAATTTTTCCTTTGAGAACGACAGGTCAATAGGACCTCAAGTGTGGACATGGCCATGGGGGATTGAGCCAAGTCATCCATAATGTTGTAGTTATGAGTGACCCTTGCATGAGGGTTATGAACAATACAAATTAGAGGTGCCTTTGGTACTTAGGGAGTAGGGTCACCACTAGGACCTGAAATCAGTTAAGGCACGCTAGCCTACAATTGGGTGGCATTTGACATGGTCAGAGTGAAGTCAGGAGGCATATCATACTAGCAATTGCGAGTTTGCAACTGAATATTTGTTGCATTCATGAAGATGTTCAGAAAGGTTGGATCTCTAGGTTGAGATTGACCTGGGGGATGGAATCGACTAGAATACTAGGTGGAGGGTCATGTCTCATGTTGGGTAGAGACAAATCCTTGTTGAGGGAATGGGTTGTGTAGTACTATTGGTTGAGGGAAATTTTTTTGGGGAGGTGTTGTGCCCTGAGCTGTAGGGGGACCTTGGTTGGAAATTGATTCACTCAAACATTTTGAAATTTGTGATTTTTGGGAAATGGTGAGTATAGTGACCGTACTCACAACATAATGCACAAGGGAAGTTTATGTGAATAGTATTGTTCTTCTCCTAATTTTTCATGTTGTTATTTTTATTACCAATGTTTTGATGTTGGTCATTGGTATTAGTGTATCCCCTAAAATTGTTTTTATGGTTCCAATGGTTTCCCCCTGTCCCTGGTTCCCTTTTTGTTTTTTCTTTCCTTTCTTTTTTTTGCATTATTTTTCTACGTAGCAGGGTTAACCAGATTCCATTATTCGAATGTATGAATTTTCTAATATGGTGAAGGTTGGATGAAATTGACATCGATGTGTTATTGAGATTGTGGGGTTTAGAACTAGCTTCCGGGGGACCAATGAATGGGTAATATTGTTTACTATGTGGTTGGTTCCCATACTCTTTTGTATGATATGGATTCCCCTCCACTACAGTTCTAACCGTTACAAAGGAGCATGCGTATATGCAGGGAAATATGCAATCTTGGAGAGGGGATATTGGTCCCTGGGCATACTGAGTTGTGACCCCTTGCATTTGGGGAGGGGAAGGTTGTGGAATATTGGTAGACATATATGATGTTCCAGTAGTAGGTTGATATGAGGGGGCTCCACCATAAAGGTTGACATAATGACTAGTACCATATGAGGGTGGGGGTTCGCAAGGTGAGTTGAAATGAGTCATGGACATAATCAATCCATATAAAGAACAAGTTGTTCTTGGTTTTGCTAGCTCAAAGGGTCGAGGATGAGGGACATCAAGGAGGAATGTGTAGTGATATCCCGACTAAACATATATTAGGTCAAAGTGTTGATCTTTGAGAATAGCCTCATCCTTAATCTAGGGCATGGTGGTGGTCACATATTTGGTGATTAGCGGAAAGAGAGATTTCAAGAACCAATCGATAAGGAGCTTGTCTTTTACCTCGATTTTTCATATGTTGCACCTCCAACACCATTCATGGATATGGTTTGTGATGTCTGTGAAGGTGTTTTGCTGGAAGTCGGTGAGAATTTTCAGGCCTTTGTCACGGAAAATTGGAAAAAAATCAGGAATGCGTTTGCTAAACACACAAAAGTAGCATGTGAACCAACGTTTTCATTAATATACCACTTGGAAAATGGTTCAATTGAGGTTTATTAGAACAAACATAACTGGATAGAATCATCTGTGATACTATTCGATGAACACCATAGGTGAAATGTCATCATATGATTTCTCGGGTCTTCTCCTGACTTCCCTTCAAACTTTGGAATGTTCAAAGATAGTTTGGTTGGCATTAGGTGCCATGTTGCAACATGCAAGATGGGATCATTAGTAAGTTTGGTCAAATTTGTAAGATTGATCAAAACAATATACAAAAAAATGGTCGTATTTGGGTTTGGTGGTGGGCTGAAAGGATGATCAAAGTAAGGTTAATCTTAATAATGTCGTGTTTAGAGGTAAATGCGGATGGTGAGATCGAACTCGTGAGGCAATAAGATTGAGAATGCATCCCAACATTGGAGGGAGGTTTTGTAGGTGTTGAGTACGTTGGGGTGTCGAAGGGTCCACTATTGATATAAACTTGTAGTGAGTGTGTGATTTTAAGTGGAAGATGTTAACCAGTGCTTATATGTATTAAATGGCCTAATCAAAGTAGAGTTTATTAACTAAACCAAAACAATTAAGACAATGAATGCAACAATATTGGTAGTTTAGTGCAAGTTAATAAATGTGTTGATACAACCAATTTTTTCTCACGAGAGTGTAAAAAATAACAAGCGTATCTCCTAAATACCTAACATCCTTACTCTCATAATGTAACCATGCCTTCCAATAGTTTCAACAACAGGGCATGAATCCACTGGAAGAAAACTAGTGAAGGTATGACATAATTAATTATAATGAGGGGTACTAGGGGCATGTCATGAAGGAATGGGCCACATTTCCCAAGAGGCAACAAAATTTGATTTAGGTGCAGTCGCAACCCATAACTTCCATATTTGTTGAAATCCTTGGTTTTGGAAACTAGGTTACCTTATTCAAGTGTGGGAAGGGGAGTCTCAACCTCAAAAAGTGATCACGGGCCAGAGTCTAACAATAGTTAGGTGGTTGAAGTAGACTCGCAGGAACAACTAGACCTAAGCCTTTGCCCCTTCATTGGTATCTCCATGCCTTGTCTTTGTGTACACTTGAAATGAAGAATTTCAGGCACCCTTGGACAACTTATAATTTTGAGATGAAAAGTGATAACAAGGGGTTATTTGGATACCTACCCCTGAAATCCTATCCAACATTAAAAGATTATTTTGTGACCCCCTGAAGGAATATTTTACTTTGTTGGTTAGATTTGTGTTTTATGGTTTGCAATTGGGGTTTTGAACCAATTCATTTTTCTTAAGTGTGTGATGAAGGATATTTTTGACACTCCTCATTTTTTTAATTCTCCCATATCGCTTTTGGGTGCATAAGGGAGAGTATACTCGAGAGGGGAGAGCTTCCAAGTCCTTTAGTGTGTGAGTGCAATATGTCAAAGTGGCAAGTGTGCAAACTTATGAACAAAATTGTAGCATGTGGATGTTGTGGGGTCCTTTATTATTGCTTAATTAAGTTTATAAGTGTGAATTGTTGCAATCTTTTGACATTGAAATTGCTTGAGAAATTAAAGTAGCCCTAGATTGTAAACAATGTGGATACTTGGAGTACTTACTTCCTTTAAACTAACCTAGGTGTTGTATTGCAAAAGATTTAAAAAAATTAAGATGTGCACATTTTGGGGTGCTTACTCCAACTAGTTGATGCCTAAGTGAGTTTGTTTGCAAAAACTTTTAAAGAGATAAACCAGATAAATATTTGCACATGCGGGGTGTTTCCTCCAACTAGTTAATCCTTAAGTTTTTTGTGAATTGTGAGGAAAATGAACAAGTCTCTAAGTCTTTCTTATCTACCAATGTCACTAAAGAGTGTAAGGTAGAGAGCATACTAAGGAAAAAATATTACTTCTAGTCCCACAAAGAACAAGGTATTAATGATTTACATTCTAATATGAAAATTCATGTGCAAAATAACGCAATTGGCGATCCACGTGGAAAGGAAAAAAAGTGAAACTTGGTTCTATTTTCCTCGATACCAACTAGGATTAGTTATTACTACTCAAGGATTAACTTAAAGACTATAAATTACGAGCTTACAATTTACAAAACAATATAGGCTAACATCTAGTTCTAACTTTAAGCTGAAATGACAGCTAAAAACAACAAATGCACAGACTTGCACAAGTTTGTACATAGACAATCGTGCAAGTTTCACGATAGAAGAATCAATTAGTTGTGGGGTTTATGCAAGTTTCAAATAAATAGTTGCATGATTCTATGTAATACAAAATCAAGAATTCTACGTTCAAAAAATCAATAGGAATGGGTTTTAAGCCTATGGACAGGTTGATTTGGAGTCCTGCAAGACAAAGAGAGTTAGAGAGAGCTCTCTAGAAGCCTGACAAGAGAGAATTTGTGGGTTGGAACCCAATGGGAATCACTAGTCTATTGGATGGTCTTCCTAACAAGAGAGAGTAAAAAATTTCCTTTACTATAGAGAAGGTTGCACACTATACACAAAAAATTGTCAGTGGAGTGAGTCCATTAAAAGAGTAAGATTGAAAATGAGAAATAAAGAAAGAAATATACAACAAACTACAAACTTAACAAACAAAAAGTAGGTGTTTGCAGGTAAAATTCCCTATGGTTGTGGGCAAACCAAAACATATCAATGGCCATGTAAAGATCAACAAATTCCAAGAAAATTAAACAACAAGAATATTGTAACTAATCTGATCAAAATAGCTAAATTTAGGGAAAGAAAGCAAGAAGAACTTACTCGAGGTCCAACATTCGAAGTGGATCCAAAGATTGAATTTCTTTCACTCCTTATCGATCTCTCCTTCTCGAACATGAAAAAATCACACACACAAGACTATGAAGGAAGGTACTTATGTATGATAACTAACTAGTTGATTTGATCAAATATAAAAAGATTTACAACAATTAGTGTTCTAGATAAACATATATTCAAAGGCAACGAATTACACATTAAGAACATGATAAATCAAAGGAATGAGAATGTTTATATTAAAAGCAATAGTTTTAGGTGTATTTGTTACCTTCTTTGTCACAACACTGGTCCTCGAAAGGACCATGGGTCCCTCCACCCAAGCTACCACATACATGGTAATCCTCTGACTCTGATGCATAGGAAAACTTAAAAAAAACTCAGGAAAGTTTCTTATTTAGATAGGGAAGTGCACATAAATGGATTGAAACAAGGGTTTCCGGGTCTGAGGGCCAGGATAGCAAGGGAAATTTAGGGGATTGTAGACGTGGCAGGATTCAACCAACATTGATTTGTTTTCTCATGCATTCATTCATTACCTTTCTCCTTGAACTCTTCCAATTTTTAAATCATCTCCAGACAATTGGAGATGGTTGTGTATGGGTAAAAGGAGTTAGGAAACTAACCAAACCCATAAATCAACTCACACTTATGTGATTTTTTTTTTTGAGCATTTAATGACGTGTATGTGACTTTCCTTTGAGAAACATGCGTATACACATGTTGTATAACTACTATAGCATGTACAAGTTCCAAAAAAGTGTTTTTTAGATGATCTAAAAGAGGTATGGGGAAAAGGTGTTTGCAAGTAGGATAGGGACAAGGCCAACAAAGTCATCAATGCTTCAGTGGTGGAAATTGATGTTATAACAAATGCCCCCTAATGTGTGAGGTCAAAACAACAATCGATGGCCGAAATACATTATAATTCCTCAAAGTGAATACGTAGAAAGTAGGGGTGAAGGTCGCCAAAATATGATGTAAGAACAACAACCAACAACATAAACAAGTCAAGATACTCTATTCCTGAGGTAGACATACCCATGCTCAAGTGTGATGAAAAGCATGGTTTCTAATCAAATACATTGTGGATCCATGAAGAATGTATATATAGAAAAGCAGTGATCATGTCCATGAAAAAGAGACATAGTGGATCCATGTCAAAATGAGATCATAGCCATAAAATAGATACACAGTGTATCTATGTCCCAAAATCAATCAAGGATATCTGGAGACGGGAGATGAATAACTTATCCATCACAAGTATCGATATCAGAAGTGGTAATGGTACTATCCAATGCAACTTGGGAAACAACATAAAAGAGGTGATGCTACTACATTCCTGAGGTCTTCAAATCAACCACCGTGGTATGAGTCTACACTATGTGAATATATGTGTTGCAGTTGAACATAATGAGACACCATTTGATTACCAGTCATTGATGTATATAGTTCACAAATATGATACAACCCACGGATAATGATAATGGGCATCAAGGTACCTAGTACAATCTAACAAGTGTGAATAAAGGAGTTGATGCCGAACACATGGTAGAATCTATCAATCATAGGAAATTGATGTATTTCCACTTTCAATAGTGAGGGAACTTTCAATTGAAGACCGCAGGCCCCAAGGTACTAATAAATACTATAGATCCTTTTCCAAGAGCAAGATGTGTCGAAGTCGATATGAAGAGATCCACTGGAAGGAGGGACTTAAGGAATCCACCATCAACCAACATGAGAAGTAGCATAAAGTCAAATATTGGGAAGAACTTGGATGAAAATATTGAAAGGACCCACCATGGAGTACCTCTCTCATGTGCACCAGATGTAAATAGCGCATGAAAGTGACCCTCTAAATAAAAACCAATAATGAAGACTACCAAAAAAGGTGAGGAAACCACCAATGGGGACAAATAGAATATAAGGTACTACATGAACCCTAATGTGTGAATACTGTTATTGTCGTCTAACACAAGGGAAACCATTTAGTCAACGACCAATGATGAAATGTCATCTATTGAGCACAAGGTCACCTATCAATGATGTAAATAGGGTCAGGGTGTGACTCTAGGTCAAACTCTCAAAACAATGTGTCCTGCCAACAAGAAGTCAATGGGGACCCTCCATACTAGCCCAAGTATAGGAAAAATATATCGTTGATTCTGAGAAGTACTTGACATACATGAAGGTCGAATTGTAAAGTCGGGAATTCTACAAAATGGTTGACACAGTCTAAACTTCCTCTGAAAAAAACATGACAAAATGAAGTGACTTTGGAAGCATGGATTAAAAATGAACATTGACATAAGTTTGTGATGTAGGAGGCAAAAAAAGACTCTCCATAGTGACTAGAAGAATAGCTAGTCAACTTAGTAAGAACTTTGTGTAACTGATTCAGTTTCCTAAAGCCATACTAAACCCAAATTTGTTGAGACGAGACTCAAAATTTTGTGCTTTGTTCAGAGGCGACTCGACTGCTACCAACAACTGAAAAGAAGACTCATTCCCACGCTATTTTTTTATTATTTGATTTTTTTGTCTTTTTTAAATTTGGAAAGATTGAAAAAGAATACAAGAATGCTAAAATAAATAGAGTAAATGAGTGTCTCAAGCAAGCAAACTAGTGCCATGCGCAAGGAACATACCTATTTTCGATGCAAGGAAATGCGTGCAGGATATGGGCACTCAAGAAAATGTTTCCTCCTAGGGTACATGTGTCAAATTGCAAAGGAAAACATTGCAAGGCTAGCAACTAATGTGAATTCATAATAAAATGGTTAAGAACCAACAAGTTGAAGCAAACATTAGGCTCAAAAGTGTGAGCGATAAGTATGCATTGCAGTTACAACTTGAACACAAAAGGGTAAATAGCCAAAAGAATATTGAGAAGAATATGAGGCTTCAACGCAATGTCATGGTAGGACTAACATGACTCCTCAACCTAAGAAAAAACTTCAACATGGCCCCCAAAAGGTAAATCAAGGTTCTATCTAGGAGGTCCATGATGGTAGGCTCTACCGCAAACAAAACGACACTTAATATCAACAAGAAAATGCTTGTGTTCCCAATAAGTGGGATTGACCCTAAGGAAAATGTATAAAAGGTCATTGATTATGCATAATGCAAGGCATAATGAACCTACTGTATATGTCAGTGACGAAAACATTACCTAAAAATAGTCACAAAAATAGACCGACAAATATGAAAAACACCATTTTTAATCATCTTCCCTACAAAATCTAGACTCAAGAGATCATCTCATTCAAAAAATTGGTTCATTAGGTGTTTAAAATTGAAAAATAGTAAAAAACTATATAAAAAGTGGGTGAAAATTCATTAAAATAGTGAAATTTTACCCAATTTAACATTTCATTTGGGTTTTTACCAATATAGTGAAAATTGAGTAAAAAAACCCTTCAATATTTCAGTGATCATTACGAGAGCTACAAGGATTGGATTCAAGCACCGTCTGAACCAGGTTAATGAGCATTCAATCCTCTTCACTTTCATCCATAATTTTTCCCATTTCTACAAGTATTTTATAACTATTTTCATTTTCGAAAGAAGGTGGAATTGTACACGCCCTTGCTTGGTGTAGGGCGTGTATACCCAACCCTATGTGCTCCTTCCCTTAACGACAACTGCATATATATGCAACTGTCACCAAAGGAAAGTGCGTATATGTACGTAAACATGGAAAATTAAAATATTAACCCTTCCTCTCTCCTTGCATATTTCAAGATGGTTATTGAATGGAGAGGAAGAGAACAAGATGATGTCGATAACCAAATTGGATATGACCCAGAGGCCTTGGAATCCCTCTGCCAGTATGGGTTAATAAATTTCTATGAGTTCCCTAACATTTGAGCTTAAAATATATTGTTGCAAATTTTTATCAACTATTGGGAGTCAGATGCGAATGCATTCATACTCACGACCAAGCCCTCAAAATAGAGGTCGAAAACATATATTTTATCACGTGGCTCTTCAGGAAAGGTGACGTGGTCAACCTGCGTACATGAGGGCGAATGGGAATGACAATCAAGGATTACATATAAAACTATTGTACCCTAGGGGCACAACGGGTTGGGAGTCAGGTCCCAATCAGTAACATAGAGAAACTCAGCCTGGAAATTTTCTTACAGACCATCATGAGGATTGTGGGATCTACATCGTTACTCCATGCATCTAGACCTCAAATGTTATTTATAGTAGAATGTTTACAACCAACTATTTATGACTGGAGTGCATCATTATTGTAGAGTATGAAGACTCAATTCACAAAATGCAAGCAGGGGAAAATGAATAATTTTGGATATGGCAACATTTTATGCACCTTCTTCTTTGAGACGGTACCTACGAGGAGTCTAAAATTTCTTATGGTGCTACATGTGCTCTGCAAACAATGTTTGTTGCGATGGTCTGCATTAATACAATGACTAGGAGGTGGATTTCTGAAAAATCCTTATGACAACACCTTCTTTGATTAGTGAAAACACCAAATCATAGTGATTGATGACCATCCTTATGAAGGGATAATTTTCTCTAGGGATCCAGACATGCCGGATCCTCCCAGTGCTGCACTTGGAGAGATCGGTAAACAATCTTTTTAAAATTTAAAATTTATTTATTTTTTATTAATTTTATTTATTTCTCAAGAAGCAAACCAATTTTTTTTTGGCATGGATAACAAAAGATAACAAAATGTAATGAATGTGAAGACATTAGAAAAATAAGGCCTAAGGGATTCCCACACCACTATCGCACATGACGCAGTATAGAGAAGCCAAACAGGGACGTCGAGAGGATGGAGAGGACTCTATAGAACATCTAGAGAAATCTGAATTGTCTCACACACCAGATATCGATGATTCAGATAAAGGACCTACCAGAGCAGATGCAATAATAGGTAGTTGGGGTACCATGAGCTTGTGTGCAGCTCTTTTGGTGCCTAGCCAATGTTGTAGTGTCTTAAAGGGACACACATGTGGGGGCGGGGTCCTCCACATAGATTCTACATTATATTTTGCATCTAGATAAACATTCGAGGCTAGACGCCCAATTTTGTGACTTATGATCCACATTTTTTGTACTTAATGAACATTAAAATAATATATATACAGATCTTTTTTCCTTTCTACTTATGCATAAATGTTAAAAAAAATTATGTATATTTATGTGCATGCTTATGTATTTTAATTATGTGACAAATGCCAATCTAAAACATAGTTGGCATATGCAATGGATAAAAAAATTTCACTCCTAGAAACATGAATATACATGATGTAACTAAAATGACATTCTAAAAGACATACTTGAAGGAATTGTCGGAGCAGTGCAGGATCACGTACAAGATATTCACCATTTAGTTGTGACACCCCCAATTGGGAATCTAGGTGAACTTTTAAGGATAGGATACCGTGCGAATAAAGTCTTGTAGAAGCTTTATCATGACGCTATACTCAGGCATATTATTGGTTGTTGGCCTCAAACAAGCACCTCCAGATGCAACCACTTGGCCCAAAGGCGAGTAAATCACTCATGCAATGGAAGCAAGGTTTTGAGTGTGACAGTTGGCACCATCTATGAACCTGACATAGAATGAAGATTCCAATGAGATATTCCAATCAAGTAGAAGCACCATAAGCAAATGAAAATAGAAAGAAAAGTGAACTATACAAGTCCCAAATACTACTAATGTACAATAATTACAAAGGAAAAACACTTGAGCATTGATGCTCAAGCATAATACCTCTTGAGATAGAGCCCATTTCTGGGCTCTAGCAGCATGTTACCTTCATAATCATATAACTCATAATCTCCCTTCTGAAGGTAATGCATAATGATGTAAGGACCATGCCACATTGTGTTAAAATTTCCTACGCCCAACACATCCTTGTCTTGATCATAATCCAAAATAAGGTCACCCTCGGAAAATATCCTAAGGTGAAAAAACTTGTCATACTGACTCTTGACATAATTTTTGTGTACCTCATTCACAGTGTCTGCATCCCAACACTACTCATTGAGGTGTTCCAAATGAACGAGATGTGCTTCTAATTCCATTGTGTCAGGCAAAATCTCAATAGAAATCTTCAAATAAGGAATTTCACATTCAATCGACATGATTGCTTCCACCCCGTGAATGAGTTGGAAAGGTGAGAAGCCTGTGACATTCTTAACTGAGGTCCAATGCACCCATAATGCTGGAGAAAACATCAAATGAAAATTCTATTTACTCTTATTGTAAGTTCAATGAAGTATGGTCTTAAGAGACTTAATAACGATCTCTACTTGACCATTCACTTGTGGATAATACAGAGATGAATGCTCCTTCTTAAAATCCAATTTGAATGCTAGATCTAACATCATTTGGTTCTGAAAGTGACTACCATGGTCAGTGAAAATATCCCTCAGAACTGTGAACTTGATGATGATTTGATTGAATACAAATAATGCTCTAGTTTCACCGTCGTTTGTGAAAGTAGGCATTGCCTTTGCCCACTTTGTAAAGTAGTCAACAACCATAATGATATAGAGATGACCCCTAGCCGAAGGTGAGTGGTATGTTGTGAAATAAATCCCCCACTTCATGAAGGGACCAATGGTGATGACATGAATTAACGGATCAGGATGTGCATCCATCTTTCGAGAAAATATCTAGCAAGGATGACACTTCTTGGCCACCTCAACACAATCTTTAAATATCCTCGGCCAAAAGTACCTGACATGCAATATTTTTTGGGTTGTTTCCAACCTAGATAGATGACCACCACATACTCTACGGATGATTTTAAGGATGGAAATTTATTTTAAAATTTAGAAACCTTGGAGAATCTTACTAATCCTTCATATGCTAACTATAAATGATTCATGATATTTTTGTAAAAATATTCAAATTTCAAAGGATTTCATATAGTTTTTATAAAATTTTGGCGATTTTTAAGGTAAAATAATTTTATCCTATAGAATTTGGGCAAATAATTTTAAAAATAGTGGATCTCGTTTTTGGAAAAACCATGGAAAATTAGCCCATGAGCAAAATTTAGCCCCTAAAATCATCCCTGTGCAGCTCCATTGTGGTAATTTTTAAGCACAATCTCTGCTTCTTCATGATCTAAGAAATGATGAAGAATTGAATCAACCCCACGGTGATACAAAGTGTCACCGATGATGAGGTATTTCTTTACCTAGTGGTGAATCTGACACCGATCATCTCATGAATGATGCGGAGATAGTTTTAGAGTCAGGAGTTATACCAGGACATCCCCATACCAAGCATCGCTAGAAGTGAAAAGGAAAATATGCTCATCCAAAAACTAGTTCGTAATAACCATTTCCTCATCCTCCTGAGGAAAATCCGACATGATTTCAACAAAGACCAATGACTTTTTAGACTTAGTACACACAAAATCTAAGTCAAACTCCTGTAATATATTTTCCTCCAATTATATGTTTTATAAGGATGTATTGAAATGGATTGACATTGGCTATCATAGTGGTATTTCATAATAAAATATAGTGCTGAAGTCTCTAGACAATGTGAACGGTTTCCAAATCCATTTTCTCAATGTGCGAATAATTCAGTTAAGGCCCAATCAAACCATGAATCAGATAATAAATAATATGCTCTTGAAGGCTATGATTTTCCTGGAATAACATCTTGCCAACTATAGATTTCACTCCCGTGATTTACAACAAGAAATCCTTGCTATAATCCAGAGGACTCAACAAAGGGGAAAAAATAAGTGCGTTCTTGAGAACATCGAAGGATCATTACACAAACTCATAAAAAACGAAAGGGACCCCCTTTTTCAACAAGCACACAAATCTCTTGGTGATATAAACATAGTTTTCTATAAAACGTCAAAGGAAGTTATCTTTTCCATGAAGACTTTGTAGTTGACGAATGTTACACGGAGGAGGAAACTAAACTATTTCCTCAACCTTTAAAGAATCAACAATGATCCCCTTGTTGGAAATGACGAATCCCAACAAATACCTTGAAATGACACAAAATATGCACTTGTTCGGATTTAACCGAATGGGATAGTATTGACATGTTTCAAAGATAAGCCGAATGATCCATTCTCTTGCGAGAATGAGCAATGAAATCATACAGATATGCCTCAATGATATGCTTTAAATCGTGAAAAGTGAATGACATGGATCGTTGGAATGTAGCCCCAACATTTTTAAGGCCAAAAGGAATTTTCTTGTATGAAAAAGTCCCCCAAGGACATATAAATGTATTTTTATTTTGATCATCTGGCTAGATTTGAATCTGATTATAACCAAAAAATCCATCCATAAATGAAAAGATTTTGCTTCTCGCACACTTGTTGATAATTCGATCAATAAATGTCATGGGGAAGTTGTCTTGTGGACACGCCTTGTTCAGATCACAAAAATCCATACAGACACGTATGGTTCCTTGCTTCTTATCTACATGAATGGGATTCGACATCCATTCAGTAAGAGGAACTAGGTAAATGAAACCAACCTTAAACAATTTCTCTACCTCTTCCTTTATTGTTGTTGCCTTCCTTGGATTTATAGGTCGTAACTTATGTTGAATAGGCTTAGCATTCTCATACATTCGAATTTCATGCTTGACAATACATGGGTTAATGCCTGACATTTCCTCGTAAGACAGGGAAAAAACATCGTGAAAATATTTTAACAAAGAGGTATACATGTGGGTCTCTTTATGAGAACAGTCTGCACTGATAAACACATTTTCCACGATTCCAGGGGTCTTGGAGATGTTGATTGGAATATTTTCTGATATATTGACCATGTTCCCCTCAACATAGATGCCATGTCTTGCTAATGGGTTCATGGGGCGATCAACACCTATTCTCATGGTTGATCAAAATTCTCCACTTTTCGACTCGTTTGAGTTTAGGGAAGAAATAAGATCAATGATGCATATCCTCCCATGGCCATTCTGATCCTATCATTTCCTCAATAATAACTTCATCAGTGGGCAAGACAATGTTAAGGCAATTGAGTTAATTTGAAGAATTAAGGGCCTATACATGATTTGGAAATCGATCATCTTCTTCCACCCATGAAGGAGCAGGATCATAATTTGTAGCATATTTTTGGATTGCTCGATCATCTATCTCAGCTATAGATAATGAAATGGACATCTCAACATGCACAAGACCTTCCACCAGTGCACATGGTGATGGTAACACCCAAGGATCCTCGAAATACATTGTACGGAATGAACTCACCTGAGTCACTAGGATCGAGGGGCTTGATTTTTGGTATCCAACCAGGGTAGCACGAATATAAAAAACATGTGGAGAAAAGTTAAACATTCCCATCAATGAAGGATACATTCTGACACCAATGCTCTCAGTTTTGTCTGAGATTTTTCTATCAACAAGATTGTAGATCCCAAATTCACCGCAAATGCAGAGCGAGTAGACACCATTTGGTCTATCGTTACGATCTTCCCTTCATGAGGGAAGCACAAGACTCAAAAAATGATGAGACAATAGCCATCATTTCATAAGTCCAACTCCTTCCTAGCAAAAGGTTTTAGTTGAGCGGAGCATCGACCACTTACACTTCTATAGAAACAATCTACCCCCCTAACTAGATAGGGAAGGAGGAAAAGATGCCATGCAGTCTAAATGAATGTCCATAAAACACGATTAACAATGTTGGATATGGAGGGAGATTAGGACAGTCGATGACTTTCCAGCAAGGAAATGGCATTACACATGTCAAAGCGCCTTCATCGATGACAGTCCTCCCAGTAATGTTTTTGCATACACAACATTGATTTGGAAGGCTACGTGATAAGGAAGACAAGGCTTCACATCTGCATCATCAAACTACTTGATAATATGTTGGCTCGAGGAGTTAGTGGATCCTATAGAGGATAACAATGCAACTCGTTGCACGAGGAAACTTTGAAGCACCTCTAAGGCTAACATTACAGAGGGCGTTTGAGCTAAATCCAGAATAATGGAATAGTTGGGCACGACTCAAGCATTTGGGTTGTGCATTGAATGCTTATACACACCTTTCAGTATACATGGCATTGTACTCCCCCTAGGTTTCTCTATATGAAGAGAATTTTGGGGATTAAAAGATTATTTCCCCTTATATACGGGACTCATGATTACCATAATCGTGGGTCCTAGTTGACACATCAATCTCATTTTTTGAGTTCATCATATTGATGAATGACATTGTTCCATCCAACGAGGGTGCATTTTGGGTGCCCCCTTACAAATTACCACTGGAAGATCCTGTCTACATATTCTTTCCTTGTGGGAACACGTTCTTCAACACAATGGGTTATTGTTGTGGAAAAATGTGTTGAGCCTCTTCCATCTTGGGGCATTGATGGATAAGGTGATCATCACTACAAATCTTGCATGGAAACTTCACCTTTTTCTTCTCGTTCTTATCCCCCTAGCATTCACTTATAGATTTAATGTTTTTATTTTTGTTTCAACCTCCCCTCTTATCTTTACTCTTTTTCTTCCCTCTAGGTTGTTGGTTACCCTTCGGGGTCGTCAACTGCATAGTGTATACATCTAATGAGTGGATGGTAGAAATAGTCGAATTCATAGCTTGAGTGACCATAGATGGATGAATCTCCATCTATTTCTTCTAGTTCACAACCATATATGTGGTAGTTCTTTTGATAGAATCAACAATGCCATTAGCATGTGGTCTGAAATTCACTTTTGATGGATCAATACACGGTCGTTGTGCATCCAACATTATCTCATAAAGGATCCCAAATTGAAAATAGATTAGATCTAACTGTTGGGTCCTGAAAATAGCCTCCTCCTCATAGGACACTCCCGACGTAGAAACATACTTGGAGATGTAAGGCAAAAAGGACTTTAAAAACCATTTTAGGAGGAACTCAGAGGGGTATTAGCTTTGATCATCCCTTTTCTCCTCTGCCACTCTTGAATATGATTCAGAATATGAGTGGCTTTGTCCTGCTTAAATGTGGATAGTAAATTGGTCCCGGTATCGCATCGGAATGGAAGCTGGAAATGGCTTAGAAAACCTGGAGCCAAGTCATGAAAATTGTGAAATGTCGAGCCCTTAATCTCAATATACCATTTCAGCGCAACTCGTTGTTGACCAAAATTGGGTCACCTATATGTTCCCGCTCCTGGAATAATAAAAAAAAACGATGTTGGGAGATGAATATTTTTGAACCCTTATATGTTCATTGCATATCCCTTGATATTAGCTTCGCTATGCATTTCGTGGAATCAAAATCCGAGTCTCCATGACCAAGATATGCATACTTCTTTCCAGAAGTCCAATGGAGGTATTACAAGAAGAAATATGAAAAATGTTCTAAGTGACATGTTCTCTCCTCTCCTTTCCCTTCACCTTTATTCATTCTCTCATTTTATACTTAGTCATTTTTTCCATTGTCTCATTTCTCTCATATTCCCCTTACCATTTTCCACACTTAGACATTTTTCCTCATTCCTTTCCACGTTCACATTCATTTCCCTTTTCCTTTATTTTCCCATTTATTTTTATTTTCCTTTCCATTTTCATTATCCCATTTTCCATTTCTTTCATTTTCCCTTTTTTATTTTCCCAAATTTCACGTAATTCATTTTATTTACCATATATTTCTTTTCATTTTTCATGTTTTCCATATTTCTTTCCATATTTCACGTGATCCATTATATACTTTATAGACTTAGTCTTATTTACTATGGCTTACTGCGGGTTGGCGGATTGGTGATATTTCTTAAGAGTATGTTTTATCTCCGCTACCCTCACAATGCACTTTGACGTCCACCACCTTCATAATGCATACAACACTTTTTACTACTCTTTACTATGTAACTCCTCCAACACTTAGCCAAATATATATGACTTATCACGGGTTCACGGGTTCGCGGGTTTGTGTGGGTTGGTGATATTTATTTCATATGTTATATGCAAGACTTAGAATATTTTACAACTTATTTTTACTACTATTTACCTCTCCTCTCCACTTCACCTACACTTAGAATTTTTCACACTCATTTCTTACTATGTATTACCCGCAAACCTGCGATATTATTTTAATAATATTTTTCCTATTCTAAGTTATATGAGGAACATCTCCAACTAACACATGGCACTTTATTAACCAATGAGATATATCCACATGGAAGTTAAATGGATGGTTCCACATGGAAACTAATTAATGGAGACATGTGGCAACATACAAAAAGTGACACATTGTTACACATCAAAATTCCTCACTTCGACAATGTTACATTCTCATTGTCGCAAGTGTCACATTTTTGTTGCAAGTGTCATAAGTGTCACATTCTTGTTCTGTAAGTTTTGCATCGCGAACGACACCATGAAAACACTTGATACAACCCCTAAACCATGTTAGAAGAAGAATCCCCATCATCTGACAGTCGGAACAAATGTTTTTCTATGAGAATTGCTCATCTTGGCAACTTTTGGGAAGATCATCGCTCCCCTGATCATATATAGGGAGTGCTAGTGCTCCTTGTCCATTTCATAGGGAGAGTTGTAGCGCTCTGTTTCCCATTCTAAGGGAGCACCAAGTTGGTTGAGAAAATCTTAGAAGAAATCTCATTTTATTCTAAAGACAACTATGGATAGATCGAGTTGGTTTGGCTAAAATCTAACTCCTGGGCTGCATCTAAGGGAGATATCACAATTATTGGAGCCATATCCTCAACTAATTCCAAAAATACCCAAGGTGGTTGAGCCTCTCAAAGCCTATAAATGGAGGCATTCTCATGGTGAACAGAGGAGGAAAAAATCAGCAAAGCATTGTTATTCTGATTGTGGATCTTTTGAGAAAGGGTTGGATGAGGAGGACTTGGAGAGGCTGCTACAACATCATCTGAAGATTGTAAGTTTCCTTTTAAATTTATCATTAATATACTTGGAATATTTCCTTCTAGTCTGTGTTTACATGTACTTGTATATGCTTGTCTTAATCTTCATAGATCTATTGATTTTGTCTAATCCATAAGAGTAGGAGATAGTCGTTTGTATCTTGTTGTCTACTACAAGTACTGTTTGAAACTCGCGTATTGGAGCAGCTTGTACAAACGTTGAAAGTGAGGTACATCATACTCTCCCTCTTTTTCTCTTTTTCGATGGATAAAATGAATCTATAGGAATGGTAGTGTCCAAAGGTAGTTTTCTATCTTGGTAGAGGGGTCTGTACTCCAAGGGAAAGTTCACCTATCCGCAGGGGAATATTTCTGTAACAAAAATTGGCGACTCCATTGGGGATCAATAATTTAGTTTTTGATCTTTCCTTGGTTAGTCCGTGCCTTTTGCCTATCCTTAGATCCCATATGTTGATTTAATTTTTCCTTACATCATTCATCTTTGCTAAGGTGTCTCACAAAGTCTCTTAATAAATTTCCTTGAGTTACTGAGCTTTCTGAGTTTTCCTCAAACTTTTCTCACGACTAGTGCCCCTCTACAGTTTAAGTCCAAGCGATGTTGCTTAATCAGCGCTCCGCTAGAGTCTATTAGGGAGCATTGTCGCACTCTGGTGCTTTTGTTACCAGAGCGCCGATTTTTCTTCCTTTGAAAAATTGTTGATTTTCTTGCTTACTAGGCATAGTCCTATGATCTTTTTCTCTCACTCAAATCCTATTCTGTTAGATATTGTCCTTTGTTTGACTCAAACTTGCTACCTTTCATTCTTTTAGTCCTTATTGAGTTTGTGTTGTCTTTCCCTATTGCAAAATCAACCGTTTTCTCTCAAACTTGGTTTCTTTTTGCTTCTCCTCTTGATTGGAGGTTTTCATAAGGAAGTTCATTGATCACAGTATTGTTTTCATTATCTTTGATCCCTTACTCAATTCCAAAAGAATATAAAGTGTGTCTTCTGTTTTGTTTTAGTATTTCTCTTTGAGTGAATAGTTTGTTCTTCTTTTGGTCTCTTGCTTACTGTTGAGAGTTTCTTTGTTTGTGTACTTTTGCTTCCTCTTTTTCAAATCACAGTAGTGACCCTTTATATTATTAGTGAAAGAACGAAGCATTAGACGAACATTATAATTTACATTCACAATAAAACAAAGAAATACTTGTATGCATTGGTTTTGGATATTAAAATGGGTTTTCTTTATAATTTGGAAATTGTTTGAATTCTTGTTGAGAACAAAATAGTATAAAATTTTGCATGCTTGAGTGTTTGTTAGTGACAAAAGAAAAAAAAACTCTTCTCCTTCCCGTAGCTAGAAGTTCATTGAATATAAATTTTGGATATCATTCTTTTTACCGTTTTGGGAGTCGAGTATCAAACATCATCAGTTTCACTATCATTCACCCTTGTGTAACGAACAACCATGAAAATGAACACTAATTAAAATCAAAATAGAAAATTTAATTTTTAGATCTTTACACCAATAATAGACTAAGACTAGAGCTTTGGAATACTCTGTGAGAATAACTCTCCAAATAATTCAAGAAAAACATTGAATCTTGTGATAGGGAGAGTAAATCCAACCTTCGTATAAGCATAGTTGGGATTCCCCTCTCACACAGAGGTTAAACACGAGGTCGCGTGCGGGAGAGCAATGAAGATTATCCCTCTGAGGCTTAACCAATCGTAGTAGTAGATCATATTTTGGGGTTCTTCTTGAGGATCAATTGTTTTCATTTGGTCTCAGTTCTTCGTGAATTTTGAATTCATTTGGGGTCCTCTGGAGTTTATCGATCCATTTGTCCTCATTTCTCTTGAAGAATTTCAGACTTTATATCATGCCCATACATTTGGACTCAACTGTCAACTGTACCCACCCAGAGGCTGACTGAGCGTTGGTATTATTATTGGCCATAATATTTATGGTCCTTACACAAGGTGACGGTGAAGGGAAGTCTTTGTTGTACCTGGAACAAACATTGGTCAAACTCACTTGAGCTCCTTGGAGGGTAACCTACAGGTAAAACCGCGAGGGAACTTGCACCGATGTGTAAGTTTATTAAGCAGGCCACCAATGTAACTGGTTCACCCGCTCATATCCTAACCCCTTCTTACTTTGATCACACGATGTTGGATTTCATCACCAACTAGTACGCTAATTGAGAGGAGACATTGTTTTGCTTGTTGGTTTTCTAGAATTTTTAGCGAGTGTTGTTTGTTTACTTTAGTTCTCCTTAAAAATTGGTAATGTGGCCGATAAAGGTCTTTGTAGATCACGTAGGATGCAAGGGTTTCCACCAGAAGTCTACGAACCACTACCTCCTAACTCAACTATAATATCTCTAGGCTGAACCCAATTGTAATGTAAATGAAAATGCACTTAAGCTGGTGAGTTGTTTGATGGAATTTTGTATGGACCTTTCATGGCATAGTGTGTGCATGTATTGTGCAGTAAAATGAGGAAGTGTGCACATTCCAGGATACCGCGTGCAACAACTTAAGTGCACACGATTTTGAGGCCAAGGAGCCTTTGTGTATATGTTGTGTTTTATAGGCTTAAGAGCCAGTTTTTTGATTATTAGGCTGGAGAGCCTAGATGTTAAAGGCCATTGTGCCTACTTTTGTATATGTATCAACATTAATATAAAATACATCGTTGCGCGCAAACCAACCACGATAAAAGAGTATGGGGGACTAAACTCCCTAGTTAGGGAAAGGGTGGGGGATAAAAGTTAAGGAAAAGGGGCTAAGCCAGGGAGCTTAGGCCAAAAAGGAATATTATATTAATATTTCTTAAATATAAAGTATGGATAATTATTTTATCCTAAGTTCCTAAGTTCCAAAGTTGGGGACAAGTGGGCCAAAGTAGCTCCCAACATGACAAGTGTCAAGTTGTGGACAAGCGGGCCAAAGTAGCTCCCAACATGAGAAGTGTCAAGTTGGGGACATGCATACATATTGTGGGAACTTAGTTAATTTTCCATCATTCTTTCCATCATTCCTCCCATCATTGAGTCATCCAGTCAATGATCCATGAGCATTCACACACTCATTGAGCTATCTTCCGTACCTTCATGTCACTGTACCTGAACCTGTATCCATAGCCATATATGTTTGTGCAGTTGGTTAGCTTGAGAGCTGGACTGAAGAAGCGAGTTGTCAGGCCCGTGGGATATTGAAGAGGTGGGTTTTCAAGCCCATAAGCAATTCCTCTCTGGGTGAGAGAATTTCTGGGATTTGATTTCCTGAAGGTGCTAAACTGCAGCTACAGGGCTCTGAGACTTCCTATCCGACCTGTTGCTGAAGCCTAGAAAGGAAGTGGGGTAACCGAAGGACTATTGAGAAGAGAAGGGGCACACTTCCTCGGGTGGGACATGCATGTGGGGAATGAGAGACTGTAGGCTGTTAGTTTGAGTGGGCACCTGTGACAAAGTCTTTCCTGTTGTCTATGAGCCATTAGCCTGGTTAGGAATCCCTTTACCTGGGTAGAGTTTAGTCCAAGCTCGGGGGTGACCCACTGCTGAGAGTGATGAGCAGTGCGGTCTAAGGCTGGGAGGTTTGTGGAAGGTCTACACACAGTTGGTGATATTCTTACCAAGATAAGTGTCAACTGTGTGATAAATTTAAATGTTGCATTATTATTTACGTGTTTATTTTTGTGGTTTTATCCTATGTGTGGTTATAACTGTCTTTGTACTTATGGGTATTGCACGTATATGTTGCATGTATGTGTTTATTGATATTTCAGTATGAATTCGTGCAATTACATAATGCATTTGTCTGTTTATGTTTTATATATAAAGTCCTGCAATAGTTCTGTGTGTATATGTTTTAATTACATGCAGTTCGAAACATTTACGTGGCATAGCTCAGTTAGATGTTAGGTATGTTACAATATGTTCATCAGAGAGAATAAAAGCGTTCTCTCGTGTATCATGGCCCGACCTGGGTGGCTGAGGACGTTACAATATGCTATCTAGGATGTTAGTTTGAGTGGAAACCTGTGACAAAGTATTTCTTGTTGTTTATGAGCCATTAGCCTGGTTAGGAATCCCTTTACCCTGGTGGAGTTTAGTCCTAGCTCGGGGGTGACCCACTACCGAGAGTGATGAGCAGTGCGGTCTAAGGCTGGGAGGTTCATGGAAGGTCTGCACGCAGTTGGTGATATTCTTACCAAGATAAGTGTCAACTGTGTGATAAATTTACATGCTGCATTATTATTTACGTGTTTATTTTTCTGGGTTTATCCTATCTGTGGTTATAATTGTCTTTATAGTTATGGGTATTGCCTGTATATGCTGCATGTATGTGTTTATTGTTATTTCAGTATGAATCTGTGCAATTACATAATGCATTTGTCTGTTTACATTTTATATATAAAGTTCCGCAATAGTTCTATGTGTATATGTTTTAATTGCATGTTGTTCAAAAAATTTACATGGCATAGCTCAGTTAGATGTTGGGTATGTTACAACATGTTCATCAAAGAGAATAAAAGTGTTCTCTCATGTATTGTGGCTCGACCTGGGTGGTCGGGGATGTTACAATATGGTATAAGAGCTTCAGTTTTCAACACTGAGCCTGGATGGGCCGAGCAAGTTGAGTTGAAGTGAAATTTCATAGAGGATTTATTTCGAAGTGGCCAAATTTCATGTCACAAAGCGTCCATGGTAAATTTTAGGAGCAATGATGTGGAATTGGGAAAATCCCCAATTCCTGTTGTTAAATTCATGAGAAAATGGAGAAATTCGGCCAAGTGGTGAGATATTATTGGTTTAATATATGTTCTACCAAATTCAGACCCGGAATTGGTCGAATTTGAAGTAACATGACAGATGGAGCGAGATTAGTAAATAAATTCTCAATTCGTGAATTGATTTTGGGTAAATTCGTTCCAGAAATGTCAACCCACAATGATTTGTTGTTGCAGAGGTTGAACTGGTGTTATTGGGGTGAAATTGAACGAATTTCATATTTTCAGAATGTCTATGGTAGAAATTGGGAAAAAGTTATGAATAAAACCCAATTTCTGCAGCGGAATTCACAAGGAAATTGATGCACATAAAAATTGAGTGTGCGCAGGTGGGCACACTAAAAATGCATGATGCACAGTGAAAATCTTGTGATATGTAAAAATTGGGCACTGCGCGGAAAGATGTTGGCATCGCGTGAAAAAATGTTGGTGTGCGAGTGCACGCACTAAATTTTGGCACCGCGCGGAAAAATGTTGGTGTGCGCGCTAAATTTTGGCACCGCGTGGAAAAATGTTGGTATGCTGGTGCGCGCGCTAAATTTAGCATTGTGCAGTGCGGATAGAGTGACGCATGCGTAATACTAGCGCGTGGTGTGAATACACATGATAAGGGGTGCGTGGTGCACACACACATAATAATGGCGCATGTGGTGTGCACAATATTGGCAGAGCACAGAGAAGTGTGGTTGGTGCGTGCACAATATGGGTATATGTTGTCGTGCGATAGTTTAGTTAATGGTGCGCGCAAAGTATTCATTCGTGGTGGGGGCGTACTAAACTTTGGCATGGTGCAACACATAGAGTGAAATGCGTGTGGAATACAAATGCGCGATGCAAAAATTGGGCGCAACGGGTAATAGTGCAAGAACCAAACTGTGCGTGGTGGATATTGGCACGCGACACAAAAGTAGTGTGCGCAAGTTATTGGTGCGACACAGAAGTGATGCACAGTGGTTATAGGTGCGGATTATGATTTTCCTTGTGGTGTTGCTGCGCATGGTAAATATGGGTGTACAGGTTGAAATTTGTGTGCAAGAAGTTGTTTGGATGGTGAAAAACAACGAAAAACCAACGAAATTCTACGACATTTTATACTATTTGAACATCATCTTTTTGCAACACGTTTTTGAGGCCCTTAAGAGCATTTTTAGCAATGCAAAAACCATGAGAACAGAGTGTACCAAGGTACACTCTGTCTCTGCAGCTCAAATAAAAGTGCTTGGAGAGATCTTTCTAATGGGATAAACTGTTCGTCAAACAAAGCTTTTATGAGAAAGTTACAACACAAACAATGGAGAGTATAATTTAAGACCCATCTAACTTCCAAGAGCCATAACTTTCTGCTCCAGAATCAAATTGAGGCACAGGAGAAATCAATGGAAATATATTGAACCATAGAAGATAGTCCTAGAGCTCAATTAAATTTCTAGGCATGTTAAAAATGTTTAAGATGGAAAATAAGGTACCTGTAGCATTCCATACCAAAAACATGAATTGGTCGAGAACTTCAGTAGGATGTAACTAACAGCCCAGAACCCAGAAAGAGGTGAAACTTGGATAGAGTGTCCATAATATGTATATGAAGAAACACAATTGAGATTATATGAAAAATCAAAAGGAGTAGGTGCCAAAATGCATAATTACAGCGTAGAGTTGCGCCAAGTTGAAATTTGAATAGAAAAAATAATGGGAAATTTTCAAATAACCATAACTTTCTACTCAAGACTCAGAATTGAGCATGGGAGAAGGCCTTGGAAAGGTCTTGGGCAGTGTAATGTAAATAACCACCTAGAAAATTGATCCAGGCATTCAATTTTTCAGTAAATCAGAAGAAAGAGTTATGATATATTATTGAACCAGAATGGTTCATATTTTCATGAGATTTTTTACACTGTTAGCCTGACAAAGATTTGTTGGTTGCACATTTTGCAGAGTTAACAAAAACTAGATCAGATCAGGATCAACATAGATTCCATAGGAATGGAAGAGGCACAAGGGACATACAACCAGGAAGATGAGATCAGAGGGATGGATGTGCATTTGGGCATTGAAGGAACAAAATCCAATGGACATGGAGAAGGAAGGGATGAAAACATGAATATGGTAGAGACCATTAAAAATTTGTAGAAGGATGTACAAAGACATAAAGATGATAATGAAATGATTATGAGAGCCAAGGAGCAACAATATGACTTCAACATGAAGTTAATGTAGAGCTTGAACATAATAGAAAAGAAATTGGATAAGGAGAGTGTGATGGCAACCGCACTCTCAGCAGGCGGTCACTCCACCAGGACCTTCTCACTCCACGGCCCGAAGAGTCGATGCTCTTCCAACTCCTCCTCGGGAGTTCTATCACCCACAGTCTTCTCGGGAACCTTCCCTTTCGGAACTCGG
>ML779335.1:370815-412881 GCA_009831015.1 Picea engelmannii
AATTCAAATAAATGCCTTCTATCTACTAATACAATACAACTGCGCTTGCTTTGAATGCCTCGTCCAAACGACGGCGTAACAATCTCCAAAGCATTTCAAAATGTGCGTGCTGGCACTGTCCAGCTGTAGGTTCTTTCTCCGTGTGCGCTGGCTCGCTTGATGATGTGTGGATGCTCCTGCATCAGAGTGGCTCAAGCAAATCAAGAAGTCACAAGTCTCTTGATGAGAAAAGAAGAACAAGAAGTGTTAGTAGACATCACCACCACTCCCTGAGGCATTCCAATAAGAGAGAATGCAACAAATCAATTCCATCCCATGTCAGGAAGCATAAGAGTTCTGGGGTGGATGAACTGCGAGGAGAAATGAACAAAATCAAACCTCCTACATTTGATGGTGAGCACAAGAAGGATGAAGATGCAAAAACATGGTTGTTGGGCATGAGAAAGTATTTTCAATTGCATAATTATTATTCTCATGCAGAAGGAAGAATTTCCATCTATCAACTCAAGGGAAAAGAATCCATGTGGTAGGATCAACTTGTGCAGGTGCAACACATTAAAGAGAAAAGTGTTACTTGGAGGGAATTCAAGAAGTATTTTGAGAAGAAATACTTGACTGAGAGATACTATGATAAGAAAATGAAAGAGTTCTTTGAACTCAAGATTGGGAGTACGACCATAGATGAATATGAGAGAAGGTTTTTAGAACTACTGAAGTATGTCTCTTTCATCAAGGATGAGACAGTTAATATTCAAAGGTATTTGAGTGGATTTCCATCATTCATCAGTGACAAAATACAATATGATGATCACAAGACATTGGAGGAAACGATAAGGCAAGAAAAATTCCTATATGATTAGCAAAAATCAAGGCCAACTTTCCAAAAATATTGGGAAGACAAAAAGAAATTCAAGGTCAGAGGAAGAAAGGATCTAAGCCACCATTCTTCAGAAATAATACTCAGGGACAACCAACTTCTAGAGAACCCAGAATGATTGAGACAAGGGGTCAAATGCCAAGGAAACCACCTATTCAATGTTGGGGTTGTAAAGGAGATCATATGTTTAGAGACTATCCTCACAGAGGTGAAAAAGTGAGGACTGTTCACAATGTACAACAATATGAAATAGTGGAGGACATGGGAATATATGTACCAAGGATATATGCAGCCCTGGACAACAAGAAAATAGAGTATCAATCACACATGATTGAAGTGGAAGGTATGATCAACAACCAAACCATTTCTATTTTAATTGATTAAGGAGATAGTCATAGTTATATAGATCCTAAGATGGTGGAAGGTTTGCATTTGCCAAGAAGCAAGCATGGAAAATATTTGGTTGGTGTAGCTGGCTACCAGAGCCAAAAGAAAAGTTAATGAGATGGTTAAGTCATGTCTTATGGGCATGAATGGACTGAACACCAGGGTAGATTTGAACATCTTGCCTTTAGGTTCCTATGAATGTCTAATTGGGACGGATTGGTTGGACCAACATCATGCTATCCTACACTGTCATAACAAAACATTTACTTGCTTGGATGAGGAAGGGAGCCTAAGGAGAGTGCAGGGAATTCCCAGGGCAGTATCCATCAGAGAAATTCCAACATTTTAGCTGAAGAGATGTTACATAAAAGGGTGTCAAATATTTGCAGCCCATATGGAGGAGACACCTAAAGATAAGGTACCAAATTTGGAAGATCATGCAGTCTTGGAAAATTTTGAAGATGTGTTCAAGGAGGTACCAGGACTACCCCCAAAGAGAGATATTGACTTCTCTATAAATTTAATGCCTGGAGCAACTCCGGTATCAAAGACTCCTTACAGAATGAGTACACCAAAATTGAAGGAGTTGAAAATGAAACTTTAAGAACTTCTGAAGAAGGGGTATATACGCCCAAGTGTGTCACCTTGGGGTGACCCAATATTTTTAATGAATAAGAAAGATGGTACATTAAGATTGTGTATTGATTTCAGACAACTAAATAAAGTGACTGTAAAGAACAAGTATCCTCTACCAAGGATTGATGACCTCTTTGATCAATTGAAGGATGCACAGATATTTTCAAAGATAAATCTCAGGTTAGGATACCATCAAGTAAGGATTAAAGAGGAAGATATCATAAAGACCGCCTTCAGGACAAGGTATGGTCATTATGAGTTCACAATGGTGCCATTTGGGTTGTCAAATGCACCAGTTGTTTTCATGTGCTTAATGAATGGTGTTTTCCGAGAATATCTAGACAAGTTTGTCATTGTATTTTTGGATGATATCCTTATATATTATAAATTATAAGAAGAGCATGAGCATCATTTGAGGATGGTGTTGCAAGTATTAAGGGGGCATCAGTTGTATGCCAAATTGAGCAAGTGATCATTTTATCAAAAGCAAATTCATTATTTGGGACATATCATTTCAAAGGATGGGATAACGGTGGATATTGAGAAGATATAATCCATTAGAGAATGTTAAGCACCAAAGAATGTGACAGAGGTCAGATCATTCATGGACCTTGCAGGCTACTATAGGATATTTATTGAAGGATTCTCAAAGATTGCACACCCAATCACTTCCTTGCAAAGAAAGGGTGTGAATTTTTAGTGGACATTGGATTGTGAAAAAAGTTTCCAACATTTAAAACAATTATTAACAAGTGCTCCAATACTAAGGATTGCAGACCTAAATGAAGACTTCGTTGTATGCACAGATGCATGTAAAGAAGGAATTGGTGGAGTCCTCAATCAAAATGGGTTTGTTATATCTTATGAATCAAGAAAGTTGAAGGAGCGTGAAAGACACTATACCACTCATGATTTGGAGTGGGCAGCCATAGTGCATGCCTTGCGGAAATGGGGACACTACCTCATGGGGAAAAGGTTTGAGCTAAGAACATACTATAATGGTCTGAAATATTTATTTGATCAACTAACTCTAAATGATAGGAAAATAAGATGGTTAGAATTTCTAAGTGAATATGACTTTGATATAAAGCATATCAAGGGGAAACATAACAAAGTGGTTGATGCACTCAACAGAAGAGTGCATGAATTGCATGCTACAACCATTAGCATGTACCAATCAGATTTGAAACACGGAATTTTAGAGGCTGCAAAATTAGATTTGCAATACAAGGAATTAGTGGCAAAATTACAGTAAGGTAATTTGTAGCAGAAAATTGAAGAATACAAGCTAGATAATGATGAAATTATCATGTATAGGGGAAGAATTTATGCATCAAATTCCCAGGAATTGAAAAATCTGATATTGAGAGAAATACATAATGTACCTTATGTTGGGCACCCAGGTTATCAGAAAACTATTGTAGTTGTCAAGAGCCAATATTATTGGCCAGGCATGAAGAAAGAGGTTGATGATTTTATTGCCAAATGTTTGGAATGTCAAAAGGTAAAGGCTGAGCATAGACACCCAGTTGGTTTGCTATAGACATTACCCATTCCTGAGTGGAAATGGGAAGTTGTAACAATGGATTTCATCACCAAATTGTCCAGAACAAACAATCAACATGATTATATCATGGTAGTGGTGGATAAGCTTACTAAAGCTGCCCATTTTATTCCAGTTAAGCTCACTCACAAGGAAGCCAACATTGTTGATGTTTATATGAAGGAAATTGATCGATTGCATGGCATACCCAAGACAATTGTCTCTGACAGAGATCCAAAATTTACCTCAAAATTTTGGAAAGGATTATTTAATGGATTTGGAACAAATTTGAATCTTAGTACAACTTATCATCCCGAATTAGGTGGACAAACAAAGAGGGTGAATCAAGTGATTGAGGATATCTTGAGGATGTATGTGATGGATAAACCATAAAAATGGGAAGACTACATACAGTTGGTAGAGTTTGCTTATAACAATGGGTACCATGCATCACTGAAGATTAGCCCATTTGAGGCACTTTATGGCAGAAAGTGAAACACATCGGTAAGCTGGGACAACCCAGAAGATAGAGCAGTGGTTGGGCCAGATTTACTCAGGGAAATGGAGGAGAAAATGATAAAAATAAAACAAAATTTAAAGGCTTCCCAAGACAGGCATAAAATCTATGCTGATAAGGACAGAACTCACATGGAATTTAAAGTGGGAGACCATATATTTTTGAAAGTGAAATCCAACAAAAGTTCCCTGAAGTTGGGAAATTGTTCAAAGTTGGCAGCTCGCTATTGTAGGCCATTTGAAATCCTAGAGAGGATTGGTCTAGTGGCTTATATGATTGCATTGCCTGCATCTATGTTTGTTCATAATGTATTCCATGAGTCATTGCTCAAGAAATATATACTTGATGCTAATCATGTTATTGAATGGAATGTGATCCAGGTGGAGCAAGAAGGCGCTTTCCAAGTGCATCCGGTACGCATTCTGGACCAGAAAATCAAATAGCTCCGGAATCGATCCATAGGGCTTGTAAAGGTCCAATGGACTTGGTACGGTTCTGACGCTACTTGTGAGCATGAGGATGCAATGCGGGAAGAATACCCACATCTTTTTGAGGATTTCTGAAATTTTGTTGTGTATGAGTACATAATGCACTGAGGACAATGCATAAATAAGGGGAGGGGATTGTAATATCCCTAGGCCGAACCCAACTGTAATGTAAATGAAAAATGCACTTAAGCTGGTGAGTTGTTTGATAACATTTTGTATGGACCTTTCATGGCATAGTGCACGCATGTACTGCGCAGTAAAATGAGGAAGTGTGCACATTCCAAGATACCACGTGCAACAACTTAAGTGCATGCAATTTTGAGGCCAAGGAACCTTTGTGTATATGTTGTGTTTTATAGGCTGGTGAGCCAATTTTGTGATTATTAGGCTGGAGAGCCTAGATGTTAAAGGCCAATGCGCCTACTTTTGTATATGTCTCATATTTAATATAAAATACATCATTGCGCGTAGACCGACCACGATAAAAGAGTATGGGGGACTAAACTCCACTAGTTAGGGAAAGGGTGGAGGCTAAAAGTTAAGGAAAAGGGGCTAAGCCAGGGAGCTTAAGACAAAAAGGAATATTATATTAATATTTGGGGACAATTAAGTATGGATAATTATTTTATCCTAAGTTCCAAAGTTGGGGACAAGTGGGCCAAAGTAGCTCCCAAAATGACAAGTGTCAAGTTGGGGACATGCATACATATTGTGGGGACTTAGTTCAATTTCCATCATTCCTCCCATCATTGAGTCATCCAGTCAATGATCCATGAACATTCACACACTCATTGAGCTATCTTCCATACCTTCATGTCATTGTACCTGAACCTGTATCCATAGCCATACATGTTTGTGCAGCTGGTTAGCTTGGGAGATGGACTGAAGAAGCGGGTTGTCAGGCCTGTGGGATATTGAAGAGGCGGGTTGTCAGGCCCGTGATAAATTTCTCTCTGGGTAAGAGAATTGTTGGGCTTTGATTTTCCGAAGGTGCTAAACTGCAGCTACAAGGCTCTAAGACTTCCTGCCCGGCCTATTGTTGAAGCCCAGAAAGGAAATGGGGCAGCCGAAGGACTGTTAAGTAGAGAAGGGGCACATTTCCTGGGGTGGGATAAGCATGTGGGGAATGAGAGATTGTAGGTTGTTAGTTTGAGTGGGCACCTGTGACAGAGTCTTTCCTATTGTCTATATGCCATTAGCCTAGTTAGGAATCCCTTTACCCAGGTGGAGTTTAATCCCAGCTCAGGGGTGACCCACTGCTGAGAGTGATGAGCAGTGCAGTCTAAGGCTGGGAGGTTCATGGAAGGTCTGAACGCAGTTGGTGATCTTCTTACCAAGATAAGTGTCAACTGTGTGATAAATTTACATGATGTATTATTATTTACGTGTTTATTTTTGTGGGTTTATCCTATGTGTGGTTATAATTGTCTTTATAGTTATGGGTATTTCCTATATATGCCAAGTGTATGTGTTTACTATTATTTCAGTATGAATACATGCAATTAAATAATGCATTTTTTTGTTTACGTTATATATATAAAGTTCCACAATAGTTCTATGGGTATATGTTTTAATTGCATGCAGTTCGAAAAATTGACGTGGCATAGCTCAGTTAGATGTTGGGTATGTTACAATATGTTCATCATAGAGAATAAAAGCATTCTCTCGTGTATCATGGCCCAGCCTAGGTGGTCGGAGACGTTACATCACCTAAAGATACTTACCATGAAGAGGTCAAAAACCATTCAGACGCTGGAAGTGTTGCTACTCCTTTGCTAGTGAATCCTAAGAGATATTTAGTTACGGTTCAGGAAGATTCCACCTTTCCTGTAAACTTGGATTTGACAATTCCTCTCTATCCACTCCTTGTCCGACTGGACTCCTCAGGTAACATTGTAGTAGAATATTACCCTAGCCTACTGTCAAGGCCATATAATCAACTAGATATGGAACCGATACAACCAACTTTTAACAAACAATACACTACCCCTGTTTGTTCTACTAAAATGGTAGATCCACAACAAACTCATGTTATTTCTGTATGGAGAACCCCATCGGGATGAGACCTTTATGAAAAATTCAATTTTATCTGACCACCCTTTGACCCTCCACATACCTCTACCACCGCTGGTGCAGAGGCATGATTGTCAGGTCAACCCATTGACCATCCCATTGAACCAACATTCAATATTGCTACAACTTCAGGACAAGTTCAAAGTGAAATAGGAGTCGTGTTACCTAGTCAATTGAAAATTGCCCTAACGGTTACACCTACCATCCCTCTTCAAGACACAACTTCTTATACTCCGAAAAACCCTGTTGGGACACCTTCACATCAAAGAATGCAAAACCTTGCCACACAACTAAACCCAAATGTGGGAAAAATCCCTACTGGGGGGGAACCCCTTTTTATTGGAAAAATCCCTACCAGAGGGCAACTGTCCTCCAACACACAAATTCCATCTGGGGGGCAACCCCCTCTTACCGTTCAAATCCCAGTTTCTACCCAACTAATGGAAGGGGGACAATTTCAACCCTCGTTCACCGAAAACCCCCCACAATCTTGGGGACCACCCCAGAGAGGTATGTTCCATCAACGACATCAGAGAGGGCCATCAAAACCCAACCCACAAGGAGGAATCCTAAATCTCAATCCTTATGGATTACATTCTAGACAACCCTTCACATGAGTCATGAATCCCACTTGGGGTCCTTAAGGGAAACCATCTTTTCCTCCCCAAGGGAAAATTCCTTACCCTCCTCAAGGTCAAACTAGTTACCCTCCTCAAGGGAAAACTAGTTATCTGCCTCAAAGTAATCATACGAACTATCCTCCCATGGGTTACACTAGTTATCCTCCCCAGGGCCAAATAGGTTTCCCCTCTCCTTTTATGAAAATTCCGCAACAAATTAATCCTACTTTTGTTGGTCATCATCAACATCATATGGGAGGACCTACTGGCTACACCTATCCACCACAACTAGTTTACAGTCCTACTGGTGTTCCTATGCCACACCAATATCATCCTTAATTCAATCTACAAATACCATTCTTAGCCACTCTAGATCTACCAGATCTGTTGAGATTAACCAACGATCCCATATTACACTCCCCTTTTTGGCCAGTCATTCCTGCAAAATTACCTTCTGATATTCCGAAATTTGACGGAAAACCTGGTGAAGACCCTAATAAACACGTTATGACCTTTCATCTATGGTCTTCATCAAATTCACTAATGGATGATTCTATCCAGTTATGTATTTTCTAGTGTACACGTACGAGTTCAACGAATAAATGCTACATTGAGTTACAATGTGGAACTATTCAAGATTTTAATTCACTTGCCATGGCTTTTCTAACTCACTTCCAATTACCTATCCACTGCGAAACCGACACAGAACTTTTTACCTCCCTTTGTCAGACCAACTCTGTACATATTTCTGATCATATTCATGAATGGAGACGACGACGACGGTTTATCAAAGAAACCATTCCCGACCAATTGTTGGTTGAATGGTTCACCAAATCTCTTTTACCTCCTATTGCTCGTGACATAGCCATGGGTGGTGTCGTTATAGAATAAGAAGCCATTGCTCATGCCTAGTATATGGACTTGGTTTATTCCCAATCCGATACTTTGTATGAATTGATTCCAAATGCTCCTCATCCATCAACTGACCCATCCAAACCATCCTCCACCGCTCACACAGATGGAGTTATCGGCTTTGTCAAAACCGAGTCCAATTCACAGTTGACTGACACAACCAATCATTCAATCGTTTCCCCGTCTATCGGGTCGACTCCACTCTCATCAAACTCCACCCCAACTCAAGTATCTGAGGTGAATGCAATTCAATTTGCTTCTCCACAACAGTCAGGGGGGAAGAATAAAAATAAGAATAAACCTAATAAAAACAATAATCAAACCGAAAATAAAAAAACACAAACACAACCACCTGCTACTGAGAAGCAATCGTAGCACAAACTGGAATTTACATGCCTCATTTGTGGTGAATATCACTACACACAATATTTTCCTCATCGGGAAAAAGTTGCTAAACTTTTTAAAGGAAATTCTCAACCCACTATATTGACACACCCTTTTCCACAACAACAGTCACTGGTTGCACAAAATTCTGCACCTCCAACAGGAGGTAACCCAAATTATCCTCCTAACGAGGATGATTCATCGATTGCACACATTTACATGTTTAATGGGATAGATTTGACCACTCATACTACGACATATGACACACCTCCATGTAAACCTGATAAGGAAAAAGTAACTATTGGCTCTACAATGGATCCATCGTCCACTATAGTTAATCCTCCATATGGACCACTCCATATTGAGAAACCTAGCTTTGAATCTATTCTAAGTCCACCCAAGATCACAATTCGAAAGTCAACCTTTAATCCTAATTCGTCTGTTGCTCAAAACTACAACATGTTGAAGATTTGGCCCAAGCACCTTGCGCTATGTCAACTCTTGAAGTTCTACAACACTGCCCTAGCCAACGTAGGAATCTCTTGGCATCCATCAGAGCTATAGATCCAGAGTCATCCAATAATATCACGTTCAACCTGGATAATTTTAAATCACAACTCTCTCACCAACTTGCTTTCCAAATCAATGTCGTTGTCCATAATCAACATATTCATCGCACGATCTTGGATGAGGGGGAATCCACATGTGTCATGTCCTTGGCTTTCTAGAAAGTCCTTAAATCACATGGTCTTAATCAATATCCCATCATGTTACGATCATTTGATGGAAGAGGTTTCCATCCTCATGGATTATTACAATCCTTAGCCATTCAATTGGGAGGAAAAAATGTTTATGTAGATGTTGAAGTAGTTGATTCTCCCCTCGATTATAACGTGTTGCTAGGGAGAAGTTGGTTCTATGCTATGAATTTCGTCACTTCATCGGTTTTTTGATGCGTCCAATTCCCTCATAAGGTAAAATTGTGACCATCGATCAGTTAGATTACTGCACCCCTGACACTTGCACTCAAACGACCAACAACATTCCTTTTCTGGGAGACTAAAAAATTAGTTATGAAAGTGTTGGGGTAGGTCTCTTGAAATATTCTTCACTCATGGGTACCATTTCTACACCCCTTCCTCCCACTACGCAACACATCGCAATGGTTAATATGATTTTGACTATGGCACATCAATCCTTCGAATCATTTGATCCATGGATCATGCCTAGTCCATTAGAATTTGATACACTAGGTGACATTATGCCACTTAGTCTTGCAGAGGCCGAATACGATGCCATTCAGTATGCCTCTTCTTCATTGGATGACCAACATCTGCTGACATCTACTAGATATTTGTTACCATCCTGGTTGGATTCCCTATCCTCTACTTTTGATTACATCCTAATTATTTTTCCATCATACGAATCTATTATGGAAATGCTTAGTATTGAGGAACCACCATGGGATGACAACCACCATCGTTCATCCTTTCTTCCCAGTTTGGATGAAATCGAGAAATATATTTCCTAGCGATATCGTCGACCCATCCAAATCTCCAATACTCACTTAGGATACCATCTCCAAGGGGAATTTGGAAAATATATCTCACACGATTACTGTCGACATATCCATTAAAGAAGGTATTGTGGAAAACATACAACTAGGTGCCAAATGTTCAACTAAAGAAGTTGAAACTTATACCACCTTGTTTAAATAATTTTGCAATATCTTCACCTGGAGCTATGAAGAAATGCTAGGGATCGATCCATCGATCATTGTGCATGAATTCAAAACTTACCCAGGAGTTAAACCTATGAGACAAAAACTTCACCCGGTTCATCCTAAAAAAATGGTGGCAATCAAGGAAGAAGTCAAAAAATTATTAAAATATGGTTTTATTTATCCCATCCCTCTGACTGAATGGGTTTCCAACATCGTTCTGGTCACCAAGAAACAAGGGACAATTTGTGTTTGTGTCGATTAAGGATTTTCCCAAGGACAATTACCCTACACCCTTTATCGACCAAATAATCGATAATTGCACCGGAAGCGTCATTTTCTCTTTTATGGATGGCTTTTCTGGATATAACTAGATCGACATTTAACTGTTTGATCAACACAAAATGAACTTCATCTTCCCATGGTGGACTTTCACTAATCGGAAATTACCTTTTGGCCTTAAAAACGTTGGAGCCACTTTTCAACGGGCTATGTTGTAAGCATTCCACGACATCAAACATATTTTTGAATCTTATCTCGATGACTTACCAGCTCAATCGACTCATTGACAAGACCATATTGGTCACCTACGAGCCATATTTCTTTGATGCAGGTTTTGAAACATACGTTTGAACCCCCATAAATTCATTTTCGTTGTTGAATCAGGGAGACTACTTGGATTCGTAGTCTCCAAATATGGGATTAGGGTGGATCCCTTAAAATTCAAAGCCATTCTCGCTTTACCCCCTCCCAACAACCTTACCTAAATGAAAAAATTTCAAGGGAAGGAAAACTTTCTTCATCGTTTTATTTGCAATTACGTCGAAATCACTAAAGGATTCATGAGATTGCTACAGAAAGATGCCCCTTTCATCTAGGATGCAACTGTTCAACACTCATTTGATGCTCTTAAACATGATTTAACAAACACACCTCTTTTTCACCCACCGAATTATGTGAAATATTGCATCCTTTATTTGGTTGCCTCTACTTCCACTATTTCTATGGTGTTAGTACAAGAGGATAATGACAACATCGAACATGTGATCTACTAATTAAGTAAAAGTCTATGAGGTCCCGAACTTCGGTATTCACATGTCGAAAAGTTGGCTTTGGAAACAGTTATTGTCATCCAAATATTTCACCACTATATTTTGTTACGCACTACCACGTTCATTGCAGACTTGAACCCCATGTACCACATCTTGACTCATCAATTACTTGGGGGAAAATATTTGAAATTGATCATCATTCTCCAAGAATTTGATCTCAAGTTTGCCAAATCCAAGGCTAAGAAATCGTTGGTTTTTGCGGAATTAATTTGCGATATTCCCCATACTGATGAGGATACTGAGCCCAATGATTCCCTTCCCGATGAATCCTTGTTCCTCATTGGTATGTCTGATCCATGGTATGGAGATATTCTTCTCTATATCCAAACCCAATGCTTTCAACCTATCATTTCACGTGATGAACTATGTCACATTAGACACCATTCAAAGTGCTACCTTATCATTGGCGACACCTTGTACCGTCGTGGAATTAATATTGTCTTACGATTTTTCTTAACCCATGAAGAGATTGAACAAGTTTTAAATGACTGTCACCTTGGAGCCTGTGGAGGTCATCTTTCTAGGATGGCGACATCGCAGAAAATTTTATGTGCTGGTTATTTTTGGCCTTCCATATTCAAATATTGGATTGAGGTCATTAAAAAAATTCCACACTGTCAAATATTTCAGAAGAAATCATGTACCCACCCAACTCCACTTCATCCCATTGTCTCCATCGACCCCTTTGCAAAATGGGGCATCGATTTTATAAAATGTAAGCCTACCTTAGCCGAGGGGCACAATTATATTATCGTTTCCATTGATTATTTCACTAAATGGGTTGAGGCTATGCCTACATTCCTTAACGATGGCCAAACTACAACACTTTTTTTGTTCAATCACATCATCGCTCGATTCGATGTCCCACAAACTAATGTAACTGATCACAAATCCCATTTCCAGAACCAAATGATGGGTGAATTATGCACCAAGTTAGGTTTTCTCCATGACAACTCATCCCCCTACTACCCTCACGCAAATGGACAAGTTGAAGCCATAAACAAAGTCATAAAAACCATGCTTCAACGCATGGTGGGAGTGAACAAAACCTCTTGGCATTTTCAACTCTTATCCGCACTTTGGGCCTATCGAACTTCAGTTAAAACCGTAACTGGATTTACACCCTTCAAGTTGGTATACAGGATAGAAGAAGTGCTAGCAATCGAATGCGAGATTCCTTCATTGAAACTCACCACATAACTCCTACCCCATACTTCTGATGAAGATGAATGATTTTTATATCTAACCAAGATGGATGAAACCCATCACGATGTTTCTCTCATAAATGAGACATATCAAAAACACATAAAAAATCAATATGATAAGTCCATCCAACCTCGCGCTTTCACAGAAGGAGATCTAGTGCTAGTCTATGATAAGGATCATGACAAACTGGGGGCAAGAAAGTTAGAACCCATTTGGCACAGGCCATACATCATAAAATGCGTGCTACATAGAGGCACCTACTAGTTAGTAGACTACGATGGAATATCTCTTGGTGAGCCCCGAAATGGGATTTACCTCAAAAAATTACTATGCATATAATATCTCGCATATTACTAATATGATTTTGACATGGTGTGTCTTTTCTTTTGCATGTACGAGTTTTTCCCTAGTTGCTTATACTTTTCTTTGTGATTGAATGTGTAGATGACATCATCCTTTCCCATCTATTTTGGGTTTGCATATGGCACTAGTCAACATACCCAGAATATCACTTCTGCAGCTTGGGTCAATTACCACTCTGGCAAGTTAGTGAGTTCAGGAGGAATTTTCCTCAGATTTGCGGCCAATAACATTGCAGATTATCATGTCTTCATTGGAATTTTAACCAAAGCCTCTTCTCTAGGTATATCTCAATTGATTATCAACCTCGATTCTCAACTCGCGGTCCATCAACTAAATTGTGAGTACCTCATTCACAACTCAGTTTTACTACGTCTTCATCTAAGGGTTTGTCGTCTCGAAAAATCTTTTGAATTTCTTGAATACAGACATATATCGAGAAAACTCAATATGATTATAGATTTGTTAGCAAATTATATGTTATATTGGTATATTGCGCATAGATAAACATTTGGAACATGAAGCATTAGAATAAAAACATCACATAAAACAAAAATACAACATAAGTAGCCACTGCAAAACTCGTTTATATATAAGCTTGATAGCAAAAGTTTTTTGTCAAAATGCATCGTACAAAAGTACATAATAGGGAAAAAGATGGGCCTTTATGCCCATAGAATAATCATAAAGACTAAAATGACTAGAGACTCTACTCGTCCCCCTGCACCGCATTGTGCTTCACATAGCACACTACCTCCCTTGCCACCCATCGTAGCAAATGATTGAGACCTTCAGGGACCCAAAATGTGTGTCTGTGAAGGTGTATGGGCACATATCGCATCCTCATGGAGGGAATTCCCATTTTCAAACCACAGAGGTTCCTCTCCACCTCTTGGATTCCTCCTACCACGACATCATGCTCTGCCGCCACCTAAGCATCTTCGCGATGTCCTAATGCTGGCATCTTTGCCGGACATGACACACCTATCTTTGCATGATGAAAACAAAATGATTTAGATCCCTCGTTCTATAACCAAAAACATATAAAAAACAAGAAACATGTTGTTACAAGGTTAAGGTTTTTCGTACCTAACACATCCCATTGTATACTGCCATGAAGCACTAAATCTGCGCTACCCTTGAAGTCCACCCCAACATATGGAAAAGCCTCGATCACCACCATTTTCCTCCTCCACCATGCAAAGAATTCGACAATAAATCTAAAGGTCGAGGGTTCATTTGCCAACCTAGGGGAAAGACTAGTCCACTGCTCCATGTGGGGCTCAGTCGCAGGGCGTGCTATCAATGAAACCTGTGGTTACATCTGTGGAACTCGCTCCAGGAAAAATGAGACCAATAAATATATATACCCAAACTAATTTTTAACGCCTGTTCTACATTTGGATATCTTCTCCTTAACATTCCTCAAAAACCCTGTGCTCCAATTGAATAACCTAGGCTCCAAGCACTAACTGGCATAAGATATTTGGGACTTGTAAGCGAGATGGGAACTGGTGCTTCCTGCCAATTTTGTGATAGAAAATAGAAAGGATTGGAGAGATAAATCCATGATGTTTTTTATGACGATCCTCCCTCCTACCAAGCGTGACCCCGATATGCAGTATTGGGAAACATATGCCTTTGTCGGTCGCGGAGTGGCCCAATGTCTGGAAAAAATAATAGGTGCTCCTCTCCTTGAGACCCTCATCAAGAATTACACATTATCCATATAAATCTTGAGCACATGTGGTCCTATTCAAAATGTTTGCTAGTCATTATCCCACAACCCGATCAAATATTCAAGTAAAAGGAATTTTTTCCTCATATTCTGGAGTTTGAAGTACTTCAGAAAGCCACAATTTCATAAGGTATCCCTCGCTTGAGGGTCTTGTAAAGCAATGATGTCATCAAATTCATGCTCACGTTATTTCCATTCAATCATGATTAGATATGAGTAAAACCTACAAATTCATCAATTAATCATCATTAGCTAAGTTTTTAAAGAAAATTTGTCTATTTTTCTAGCCTAAAAATCAATTTTTATTTTTATTTTTTTGTGCCTAACGCTCCCTTAAAGAAGAAAACAGAGAGCTAACGCTCCCTCAACGCACATACCAGGGCGTTGAAATCGTGATCGACGCTCCCCTCAATTACTTGATGGAGCGTCGATCCAATTTAGCGGTCTAGGGCTTCCCAAGGATCCTAAGCACATAAATTAAGGACTGAAATGCAATAAAAAAACATGGAAATGAATTAGGAGGAGGAAATAACCAACCTAATCGAGACGATTTAAAAAATGGTCGCCCACATCTCTCGCAATCAACGCCCGAAAAACCACTCAAAACAGGAAAAAACTCAAAGAGGAAAGGAGAATAGTAAAACAAAGGTGAAAATGATTTCTTTCCCTAATTTGATATTTTATATGTTCAAATTTGGTCATTTCTCCTCCTTTTCACATTTTATAAAGTTTATTTTTTGGGTTTTTTGTCATTTTTCGAGAAGCAAACTAATATCTTTTGCCTATAACGACTTGAGTATGTAGGAATTGGAGCATAGATTCTTCAATGACCTTGTAATTCCAATGAGCTTAGTCTTTGTTCTTTATCATGCTCATAAATACATGAGAATGTAATCGAGTATACTTTTATCACTTTTTCGGACTCGTAAAGGTTATACGAAAAAGGAACCCCCTAGAGTTTCCTTTAAGCTCTTTTCAGACTCTCCAAACATGAAAAGATTGTCGAGTGATCTTGCTTCCTTTCGCACTCGTTAAAAGGTTTGAAAGGGTGTCTTCCGAGTAATAGTTTATCTCTTTTTCGGACCTCAGAGACTAAAATTATGAAAAAGGACAACCCTGGAGTCACCTTTAAGTTATTTTCAGACTCTCTAAACATGAAAAACCATCGAGTTTTCCTTCTATGGACTCGCAAAATTACACATTGAGAGGCCCATTTGAGGACGAACCCTTACTTCTTCCAGTTCGTTAAATAAAGGAAGAGTAACTTACCGAAGGTCAGTTATATCGAGCATGTGTTATCCTCCTCGAGCTCATTAAATTAAAAATAGGTACTCATCTATCTAGATGGGGAAAAAAATTGAAGGAAGTGGGTCAAGTTTCTTGAAAACTTTTGTAAACAGCTCTTGCAGTCGCCCTTGAACACACCACTTGTTTTAACCTCTACACTGAACACTTGGATAATCCGCTAAAACCTCCACGCTAAACCAATCCTATGAGTCTTTCCACTCCTGTGACCCATCCAAAGAATGTCTCATCACTTGCTGCATTATGTTTTGGTCCATTCTACTTTTATGCTGCCAAGTCTCACATTGTGCCTTAGTGTTCAAGGGAAGTTTCCACCTCAAAATTCAACCATCTACAAAATTACCAGTTTCCATACCTATGTTAGTCTGTTTCCATCGGTTATATCTTATCACTTTCCTAAAACAAGTTTCATGTCAACTGATGGGGGATACATCAATGCTTTCCTTCGATGAGTCTTTTCTTGTCGACTTCAACAAATTATCTGGGAAATAGACTTAGGAACACATCAATACCTTGGGATCTGCATGCCTCCTCGCATTCAGAAGTGGGTATTCATCAATGAACCCAGACCAACTGATTCCACAAATGTTCGATTTCAACTTATTTTTCACATTCATTGGACTGTACTTTAAAAATACCTTGAAAATCATCGACATCAATGGTGATTTATCTCACACTTGTTAACGGTATACCTTAATGACCAGTAATCAAGTGGTTTCTACCATGTTCGACATCAAAACATCTATTCACATGGATAATATTCGTACTACATTGGGATTGGGATGAAGACCCTGTGTTGAGCATTCACTCTGTTATCTTCTCTACCTAGGCTGTGAAGGAATTCATTTGAGCATGTCGATATATATGTTGTCACATATATCCACATTGTATTGGTCTGTGACTTTGTTTTACCATCTCATAGATCCACTATGTATTTTGTGTGGCTACAATCAATTCAAGTCATAGAGGTATGGATCCATATTGTATCTCTAGTGGCCATACCCTTACTCAATATCATCATGGATCCGTAGTGTATTTATTGGTGGCTGTACTTTGAGTCACTTATAGTCCGAGCATAGGTATGTCTGCCTCAGGAATGGAACAAATATTAACATTATTTGATGGTTGTCTACAGCTTCTACCAAGTTCCCCGACTCCATACCCTTACTTCGAATAATCTACAAAGTGTTTTGGCCATTAGCTTTCATCTTCTGGCTTTACACTTTGGGGGGAAATCTGTTACACATCAAAATTCCTCACTTTGACAATGTTACATTCTCACTGTCACAAGTGTCACACTTTTGTCGCAAGTGTCGTAAGTGTCGCATTCTCGTTCCTTAAGTGTTGCATCATGAATGACACCATGAAAACACTTGATACAACCCCTAAAACATGTTAGAAGAAGAAGACCCATAATCTGACAGTTAGAACAAATGTTTATCTATGAGAATTGCTCATCTTGGCAAATTTTAGGAAGATCGATGCTCCCCTGCTCATATACAGGGAGCACTAGCACTCCTTTTCCATCTCACAGGGAGTGTTGTAGCACTATGTTTCCCATTCTAAGGGAGTGTTGAGTTGGTTGAGAAAATCTTGGAAGAAATCCCATTTTCTTCTAAAGATAGTTATAGATGGATCGAGTTGGTTTGGATCGAATCTAACTCTTGGGCTGCATCTAAGGAATATATCACAACTATTGGAGCCATATCCTCAACTAATTCCAAAAATACCCAAGGTGGTTGAGACTCTCAAAGCCTATAAATGGAGGCATTCTCATGGTGAACAGAGGAAGAAAAAATTAGCAAAACATTGTTATTCTGATTGTGGATCTTTCGAGCAAGGGTTGGACGAGGAGGAATTGGAGAGGTTGTTGCAACATCATCTGAAGATTGTAAGTTTCCTTTTAAAGTTCTCATTAATATACTTGGCCTATTTCCTTCTAGTATGTGTTTACATGTACTTGTCTATGCTTGTCTTAATCTTCATAGATCAATTGATTTTGTCTAATCCATTAGAGTAGGAGATAGTCGTTTGTCTCTTGTTGTCTAATGCAGGTACTGTTCGAAACTCGTGGATTAGAGAATCTTGGACAAACATTGAAAGTGAGGTACATCATACTCTCCCTCTTTCTCTATTTTTCGATGGATAAAATGAATCTATAGGAATGGTAGTGTCCAAAGGTAGTTTTTTGTCTTGGTAGAGAGGTCTGTACTCCAAGGGAAAGTTCACCTGTCCACATGGGAATATTTATGTAACACACATGGCGTGATTTTATTGGATGACATATGGAAGATTTTAATTGGAAGATTGTTGGCCTATCGAGTGATGACATGTTGCAACATTTGGTTGGGTGACTCATCATTGTTGATTGGGCATATTGGTGGTTGACTGGGCATGCAAAATTATTATTATTATATTCAACAATTTTCCAAGGGTTGAATCCTCCAAGCTCCATAATATCCTTTCTTGTTTATTCCTTGTCAAGTGTATGCTACACTTAACATTATATACCACTGAGAATCTTTTATTCGTGTACATGTGGGATAATAATAAAGAACAAAATTCAAAATTCAACAAAGGAGTTCAAAATTAAATCAAGGGTCCACATTTACTAATCAAACTTGATCGACGGTGGTTGAGTCATGATCTCGCAAAGGCTATATATTGAGCTCCCAACCTCCGTTTGCAGAAACATTTATACCGTTGGAAATTTATTTTGATGTAGAATATGATGGGACAAGTCTTGAGAGATTAAAGTTGCCAAAATTTTCTGAAAAATTAAAATATCAGTCAGTAACATTTTTATGCCTAATTGATAAATCTGCTCAACACCTCGACTTCACAAGGTCATATCTTGAGATCCAAGAGACAGATTTGGACAAACCTTAAATCGTTGGAAATATAAGAAGATGGAGATAACATATAAATTGGTTTAAATGGATGAAATATTGTATATCCTATCCAAAAAATTAAATTACATTCCTCCTATTTAAAAAAAACAATTAATTAAAATTTTGAAATAAAAGTTTATTTTAAAAACTTTTATAAAAAAAAAGGAAAAAATCCCATTTGGAATATGATTATATTAATGATGTGAGTTCATTAATGAGGAATTAATTAAAGGCAATGTTTCAAGAAGAAACTTGTACAGGAATTTCTAGAAGGGAGAAACCCTAACTACTCAAGTAGTTAGAAAATCTCATCTTAAAAAGAGAAGAGAGACTTCATCAATGGTTCCAATAATCAATATTTCCAGAGGGGCAGGGCAGAAGATCAGAGGAAGAAAAATGTACATACATGGATACACAATCAAGCTTCTGATAAAAAGAAAGAAATCTCCATCTTCTCCATTCTTTCTATTCTTCTACACCATTTCTCATAGTTTTATGATTGAATCTTAGAGTTGGGCACAAGGCTGAGTTGTTGAGTGTTTTTCTTCTATTCTTCTACAGAATTTTCTTGTATGATCATGGAGTATTTGAATCCACATACATGGATGTCAAATATTTGGTAATGGAGAAAATTTATCATGAATAAACTCCACAAAGAATTGATTCGGGGTTGATCTTAATTGTATCTTATAACTTTGAGTTTTAAGTAAGAGATATTTGAGGTTGACCTATCAATTTCTCTTTCTTACTAATTGAAATACTCTGTTAAAATTATTTGAGATGATCAAATTATTCTCTCTTCTTTATGATTAAGAAGATATGGATGCATTTATATATGATTAAGAAGATTGTGTGTGATGTTGATCACAATTTAATTCTGATGTTGAAGCCCTCCTTCAATCATTTCTTATTGTAAAAAGACTTTTGTTGCACATAAAGATTGTATTCAGGTTGTTGAAGAACCATTTTATTTCATAATCTCAAGCAATAAAGATTTAGGGTTTTCTTCCTAGCACTTTCCTAATCCAAGATATTCAAAGATATATCTTTTAGCCAAAGAGGAGAACCACCCTTTAAAAACACAGGAAGATTCATATCCTCATGAGGTTGTCGTTTTGGTCCTGAAGGATTCAAGCATCGACACTCCCATAAGAGTGAACTAGAAAAGGCATAACCAAATGGAGTCATCATGCAGAGGATTGGATGAGAACCATAAGTGAAAATTCATCACATGGTCACCCAAATCCTCATTGGCTTTACCTTCAAATTTTGGAATATCTGAGGGTAGCTTAGTGGGGACCGAAGGCCAGTTCGGATCATGGAAAACTAGATTTTACATCAGTTTGGTAGGTCTAGAAAGTTCAATGTTGCCATAAATGGAAGCCTCGCATGAGGCCCAAAATTCTAACTAGTGGGTTTGGATCTCTCGGGTTGACTATCAGCCAGAAAAGGATACCCTAGATTGTTCTTGGCACCAGGTTTCCAAGAAGAGTTCACTGATGGGTTAAAGTTTTGGTTGAAACTTTGAAATCCATGATTATAAGGAGGAAAAACTCCACCCATATAGTTTTCGTAAAAGAAAGCAGGTTTCCCCCCTACCAACATACCTTGCGAAGGGAAATCCCTTTGCATCTGGTTGTTTTGACTCAGGAAGGGGTTGCCCCCTGACGACATCCTTTGCGTAGGATTTCATTGGCATTAGAAATGGTTACCCCCTGCCGACATTCTAGACGAAGGGAAGGGATTTCTTCTGAACCCTTCAAACAACATGAAAGGGTTTGAAGAAGACGACATACCAGAGGATTGGAATCCTCCGCCCATAGCACTGCCCCATCTAAAGAATGGATTAGGGCTAGAAGATAAGAAAGTCTCTCTCCCAAGTAAGGGGAATGATAGATGGATGTGCCCCCTGCCCCAAGGAAAATATTGAAGGGGAGGTGAAAAAATCCCATCTCCAACATTAATACTTCAAGGAATTAGTTGAGAACCAGTTGATATATTACGCATGTCGGTCGACAAAATTTCAAACGAGAAAGCATTAGACACAAAAGGTCATGAAGAGGATGTACTCAAAGGTTGAGTGGACCCAATGATTGGTGTCATAAATCCATTGATCGACATAGTTATTGTGGTTTGAACCACATTAGTCATTTGGGAAGATAGGAAAGGAGGTATAATTCCTCCCCTGACTATAATCGACGTGGGGGTTGCAGGGCCCCTCATCCCAGACACTTCTGAAGTGCCATCCATATAGGCCCATAGAAGAGGGTGATTGCCAGTGTAATCTAACCTGGAATTCATAATTTGAAAAATAACTGGATCATCCGATCCATTCAATGGTGGGTTAAAGGGTCTAACGAAGCCTTCAGCCTCGAGATCCGATATATGTGTAACCTCTGGTACACAAGCATTTTTTCTCTACAGTCTATATATAAATAATGTTAATAATACCAGCTGGTACAAAAGTGTTAGCTAGATCGAGTTGACGCCTTAAAGGAGGCAGTGAAGAATCCAATTCAATATGTGAAAGGCCCTTAACTCTTTGAGATTGATGAGGTAATTGATTAGCCCCTTTAAATCACAGACTCAAGGTGACTACCAACACACTTACCTAGGTCATATACATACGAAGAGAATACCACTATAAAAATTCCTGAGGAAAACAACAAACATGAACAACTTCCTTAATACTCCAACTCAAATGGATTAGCTCTCGAGACCGAAGTAGTAACGAAGCTAGGGAAAATGATCTTTTGGATGATGACACAGGTTGATTAAGTCCTATGGACCGAAGAAAAAAGGAGTGAGATGAATTTACACTAACCTCCACTAACCAACCCTACCTAGTGAAAGTACCCTCACTTCACGGGGCACCCTCCAGGGGTATTGAATAGCGTGATGTGACACTTTCCCTAGTTTCCATAGGAAACCCCCATGCAGTCACCTTTGAGAAACCTAGGAAATGAAACTAAGGGTACTGACTCACATTCAATGTCTAGGGGGTACAGTCGATGGTAGGGATCGAACTATGGGCACGGTAACAAAGCTTGAAGCTTTGAAAGAACCACCTCTTAAGGAGGTAAGGGCAGTAGTGAAACACATGTATATGATCTCTCCACATCATTCGATCAAGCATCAAAGGGGTTATATCCTTGACTCTTCCTCACATGACCTCGTGTTTAGCTCATGTAGAGGAGGATCTCGACTATACTTATACGAAAATTGGGTTTTAACTCTCCCTATCTCAGACTTCTAAGTTGTTTTAATGGCCTTGAAGAGTTAACTCCCCAATCCTAGTCTAATGCCCTACTCCTAGACTAGTTTGTTCACCTTACAAATGAAAAGTCTAATTTGTTTTGAGTTATACATTATTTTTAAGGGGTTGTTGTTTAATCAAAGAGGCAACATATGCAACTGAGTAGTGTTTTAGAGACACAATAGAAAAGTAAAAACACTTATAAGAACATTGTTATTTAATAAACTTATTCATTACTGGAAGTAGTATAAAAAACAGTTCAGAAAAGTGTGAACTCTTTCTTCTTTTGATGATATGCAAGAAATGCAAATTTATTGTTCAGATGCAAAGCATTATTGATGCAAATTTCTTGAATGCAAAGCAACTGAGCAAAACTATACAATCCTTTTCACTGAAACTTTAAGTAACTTTTACAAAAATTGAAGCCTTTAAAAATGCAAAGAGTGTCTTGAAATCAATAACCACTAAAAATAGAAAGTATACTTCAAAAAGAGATCTCCTTTTCGGCGAAAAAATGAAAGTAAAGACTGAAAAAAGAGACACAAAGAAGACTTCCTAAACTTGTTTTTGTTTTTCTTGTTTTAAAAGTAAAGGAGAAAATGAAAAAAAAAATCGAGCAAAATTTTCTTCCCAAAGCAAACAAGAAAGTGACAAAAAAAGAAGTGGATAGAAGTACTTAGACCTATTAAAACTTGCAAGGACAACAAACAAAATCATCTCGCCCAATAAAGAATTTAAGAAAAGACTTTTCAAACCACTTCTATAAGCTTGAAAACATAAAACAAAGAAATGAAAACTCTTTTGTTTTTCTTTATAAAAAACCTAAATTACTAACTTTTGAACTTAGCATCAATCAAACAGAGTCATAGAAACCCAAAAAATATACCAAACATCAATCCCAACACCCAACAAACAAAAAATATTAGAAAAACCCTCTCCTGTAGAGATGTATGCACTTGTCACAAGGAAGCCCGCATATGTATGTGATTGTTCTAAACGGAACACATGTATATACATGACTGTTATAAAGGAACAACATGTGTATGACCCCAAAATTTTTCAAAAAGAGAATGAAACAAGTAGTCAATCAAGCTAGATGAGAAAGAAAGGACTCAAGAAATTAACAACTACTAAGATAAGTATCATAAAGAAGTCATAGAAAAAAGAAAACAAAGTAAACCAAGCAAACAAAGAAAACCCTAGAGACTAACCCACTAAGGAGAGTCCTCATTATGGTCACTAGTTTCGTTTGCAGGGAGAATCCCCCATGGTTGTGGGCAAACCAAAATAGACCCATGGTTGTGTAAAGATCAACAAATTCCAAGAAAATAAAACATCAAGAAGATTGTAACTAATATGATCAAAATAACTAAATATACAGGAAGAAAGAAAGAAGAACTTACGCGAGGTCCAACGTTCAAAGTAGATCCAAATCTTGAAGTTCTTTCGCTCCTTCCCGAACCTGCAAAACTTGCACACATAGGACTACGGAGGAAGGTAGTTGTTTATGGTAACTAACTAGTTAATTTGATCAAATATAAAAATATTTACAACAATTAGTGTTCTAGATAAATATATATTCAAAGACAATGAATTACACATTAAGAACACCATAAATTAAAGGAATTTGGATTTTTGTATTAAAAACAATAGTTTTAGGTGTAGTTGTTACCTACTCTGTCGTGACATTGCTCCTCAAAAGGACCCTGAGTCCCTCCACCCAAGCTACTGCATACACGGTAATCCTGTGACTCTAATGCACTAGCAGACTCAAAGAAAACTCAAGAAAGTTTCTTAATCAGATAGGGAAGTGCACATAAATGGCTGGAAACAAGAGTTTCTGGGTCTGAGGGCTAGAATATCAAGGGAAATTTAAGGGCTTGCGGACATGGCAGGATTCATCCAACACTAGTTTTCTTTCTCATGCATTTATTAATTACCTTTCTCCTTGGATTCATCTCTATTTAAATCATCTCCAAGTAGATAGAGACAGTTGTGTATGGGTAAGAGGAGTTAGGAAACTAACCAAAACCGTAATTCAACTCGCAATTACGTGAATTTGTTTTTGAGCATTTAATGACATGTACGTGAATTTCCTTTGAGTAACCCACATATATGCGTGTTGCATAATTGTTAGTGTGTGTAAAAGTTCCAAAAAGGTGTTTTTTAGATGATCCAGAGGAGGTATGCGGAAAAGGTGCCTGCAAGTAGGATAGGGACAAGGCTAACAAGGTCATCAATGCTTCAGTGGTGGAAATTGACACTATAACAATAGGAAATCAATGATACTCTTTATATTACCAATGAATAAGGCTTGGGCCTTGAGATACAACTAGGAAGAATGATTGAGCTTGGTGAGCTCTCTCACTCTCCTTGGGATGGTTCTTTTGTTCTCAAATGGGTCTCTCTCTCTCCCGAATGAAGAAGTGTATTTGTCTCTTCAAAGGAAGACTCCAAAGCAAGCATGGATGTATATATTGGTAAGATGAATGCTCAAGAAAAAGGGACTTGTTGTTCATCTCAACAACATAACATTACTCAAATCTTCCTCTTCCAATTGATTGTCCATGGCTCCTATTTATAGGATGTCTTCAATCTCTCATAAAACAAGTTGCAAGTGTGAATGGACCATGTTTGAATTGTAGTTCCTCGATGCTTGAGAATACATAGAGCTATTAAAGGACTGGTCTTTAATGGTGGTGGATCTTGAAATCAGTCTATACCTCATTCCAAGAGTACTTCAGGTGGTTTGTCTTCCTTTAATGTGTTGAAGTTGGATGATATTTAAGGTTGGGCATACTTGCGTGACTATCAAAGGAATAGTCACACAAAACTCAAACCATCAATTCACACAATTAATTGAAAACCCACTTTGTATAGTTTTTTTAGTACTCTTTTTGAGGTGTTGATTAATCCCATGGAGTAGTAATTGTGTGTTGTGCTGATAATGTATCCAGTGATCACTTGTATAGCTTTGTGAGCAATTTTTAGGTGATAACAACACCCTATTGGTTATGATCACCTAGGATAATTTTTTTTTGGCTAACTAAGCAGTATAATTATGTCACCTTGTCAAGCTATATTTCTTAGGCTCGAGCACACAATTTTGGGACTTTCTGAAGAATGTATCTACACCCATGTGGAGCTTTATTTCATATGATCTACACCAATTTTTCAACCTTCAACCATAAAAACAAGTCTATTTTATGGTCAATCTCTCTAAAAAGATGAAGAAATTTATGTACATTTGGGTTAAGAACAAGGTTTCAAGACAACGTACAAAATACACAAAAAATTCAAATACTTGTTTTGTATGCCAAAACCCCTCTCATAAAATATATTACTGTCTAATAATGAATAAAACTAAGGTGCTACCTTCTAAAGTTGATGTTTTTCCATGACGTCATTCTCCAAAAGCCTCGCAAATAAGAAATAATGATGGTTGCCTTCAAGTGGAGATAAAAAATAAATAAAGTGACTCTAGCTCCCTATGTATATCATGATAAAAGATTAGTGAATTCAAGGTCATCCCTGAATAAGGCTACAACCTCAAATGCAAGGAAAGAAATTGTATTCCTTTCTTATGATTTTTCCTCTCAAAGGGGGAGGGAACAATATCGTCATTCACTACATAAGCCCTGGGTGGCCTAAAAGGTGAACATAGTACTAACATACCCCAAAGTTTGTACCTTTTATGAGTGAGTTCAAGACACCAATACAAAACCCCTAATATCACCAAATCCATTCCATACATTAGCCAAGTTGAATGTGAATATGAGATGGAATAACTTGTTACATTTTCTAATTAAAGTTAGAATTGTGGAAGGTTAGGGAGAAGGTATAAATCTACATACAAGCTTTCAAGCAAGTGGAATATCTAGTTCATGGGAGAAAAAGATGAAAGTGATAGTAAAGGTTGAGAGAAGGATTAATAAGTTGGAGAAGAAAATATATGTACTTGTTGAGAGCTTAAATGACTCGATGAATTAATTTAGAGGGATAAAAAAATTTAAATATGAACTTTTAAAATTAAGAATTGTTACAAAACAACTATGGATGGTAGTAAAAAGGAATTCGAGAAAGAGGTGGAAGTTGGAGAGAAAGTGGAACCTAAGGACATTGAAAGATGGATTATTAAGGTAGATGTTGAAAATGGTAGTTTAAGAACTAGCTTAGATTGCATCAAGGAAAATACATTTAAATGAGAAGAATATAATATGAAAATTTTGATTAAGAGAATTAGTATTGTGGGTGCCTATGTAAAAAAAATCCTAGACCCATTGACTCAATTGCAAAAACCCTAGCACTCTCCTCGACATACTTCACGAGCTTGACTACAACGCCCTCAACCTTCAACAAAATGACATGTTTTTAGCTTGGGTGCATTAAACCCCTAATTAAAGTTTGTTTCGAGCACTACAAGATATTTTTATTTACAACAATGAACAAAATAAGAGAATGTTATCAAGATATGTAATACCCCCAGCTTGTAAATGTGTATATGTACATATGTGCTAGTGAGCAAGTATAGTTTTGGGCCAAAGTGCCTTTGTATATATGTTTAGGGCTAGAGTGTATATGCAATTTAGGTTGGAGAGTGTTAGGACAAAAATTGACATTTCCAAAAAATTTGTCCCTGGCCAAAATTATCTCAGTCTTGCTAGCCTTAAATCTTGTGTCGTCTTGTGTAAGCTTTCCATTGCCGCAAACCTCTAAACCTTTCGCCATTTTTGCCAATCTCCTCTCCTGTCAAAATCTCAAATCTTTGCATCAGACTTTGTCAAACGTTTCAAAGTTTTACATCAAAATTTTGTAGAGGCCCTCCCATTTGTCCCGTTTTGCAATTCCTTGGTCTTCAATTCTCTGGCCTTTGAAAAGTGTTCAAGAATGTCAAATTATTCTTGCTATTTGAAACCAACTAAAATTTCTTAATATAAATTAAATTATTTTAAAATAATATAAACCTTTCGCCATTTTTGCCAATCTCCTCTCTTGTCAAAATCTCAAATCTTTGCATCAGACTTTGTCAAACGTTTCAAAGTTTTACATCAAAATTTTGTAGAGGCCCTCCCATTTGTCCTGTTCTGCAATTCCTTGGTCTTCAATTCTTTGGCCTTTGAAAAGTGTTCAAGAATGTCAAATTACCCTTGTTATTTGAAACCAACTAAAATTTCTTAATATAAATTAAATTATTTTAAAATAATATAAACCTTTCGCCATTTTTGCCAATTTCCTCTCCTGTCAAAATCTCAAATCTTTGAATCAAACTTTGTCAAATGTTTCAAAGTTTTACATCAAAATTTTGTAGAGGCCTTCCCATTTGTCCTTTCTCAAGAATGTCAAATTACCCTTGTTATTTGAAACCAACTAAAATTTCTTAATATAAATTAAATTATTTTAAAATAATATAAACCTTTCGCCATTTTTGCCAATTTCCTCTCCTGTCAAAATCTCGAATCTTTGAATCAAACTTTGTCAAATGTTTCAAAGTTTTACATCAAAATTTTACTTTGTCAAATGTTTCAAAGTTTTACATCAAAATTTTGTAGAGGCCTTCCCATTTATCCTTTCTGCAATTCCCTGGTCTTTAAAAAAATGTTCAATGTCAAATTACCCTTGCTATTTGAAACCAACTAAAATTTCTTAATATAAATTATATTATTTTAAAATAATATTTTATATAAAAATAAAATCGGTTAATGGGTTTTACTATCCAAATTCCAAATCAAGTCACCATCAATTCTAAATCATATGTGAAGCCCGAGCATGAAGGCTAGCGCTTAACTCTGATTGTTCTCAAAGAGAAAAATATATATATATATATTGGGCCTATAACCATCAAACCCAATCTCAAAAAATATATATATATATTGGGCCTATAACCATCAAACCCAATCTCAAGCATACGACTGAGATCTAGACAACACAAAGCCACATTATATGCCAAGTCACGGGACAAAACACAGAACCATCAAACCCAATCTCAAGCATACGACTGAGGTCTAGACAACATAAAGCCACATTATATGCCAAGTCACGGGACAAAACACAGAAGGAGACGAGGTAAGAGTCCACTAGAAGCCAAAGCATTGTACCACGCGTAAATACAGAGTGGAAACAAAAGGTCATATAAAGTGCGGGATACTTCGTTTGTTTGTGCATGTGGGAAGTTTCCCACTGTACAAAAAATAAAATGTGAAATGTTTAGTGTCCGAGCTCGAGATTTTAAGTATTGCGACGTTGCTCATCGTCGCCAAGTGGTAAGATGACCATACAAATGTCAGGTTAAAAAATCTGGAGGCATTCTTTATCAGCAATTGCACGCCAGGTAGTTCCAATTGCACAGGTTCATCACGACGTTGCGCTACTTGGCAGTTCGTGGAAGTACTTTGGCCCTCAACCTGGTATTAAAAACTATGATGTAAAATTCCTGTAGAACTATTCTAAAAAGAAAATAGCCGATCTATATATTCAAAAGCAGTGGTAATACAAACATCACAAGTATAGTCGGGTGTTAGAAATTGTTCACATATGGATCGGGGTTTTCAATTGCATATGTTCGATGCAGATACTTCATAACTATTAAAGAACATACGTCTTTGCATATTTCTAATTACGGTTTTGCCCAATGTTTTACAGGTATTATGCTAGAAAATGGCAAGCAAATTGCAGAGGCTGCCAATGTATTTTATGTTCTAACAATTGTTTGACCAGGGACTCAAGCACCATTCGACCGTCTATATCACAGGCAAATCGACGATAGTCGGGTACTTCGGGTCTTCCAAGTTACCCAATGTTTAATCAAACGCTGACATGTCTTGGTCATCGTTCCAAATGTCGGGTCCCATTTTGGGATTTTGGCCATCAGGTGAATTCATTTGCAATTTCTCAATTTCTCCTGAAGCTCGAAGGCCCGAAATCATGGTTCCTCCTGCTCTTAAGTCCTAGTTCCATATTCATTATTCCATGAATAAGGTTCCTCCTGGGCAAGAAGAGTCAAGTATTGTCAACATCCGCAAAATCACCACCAAGATTTAAGGGCTAAAGCATCGGAAGGAGCACTAATGTACAAGGCGCCAAGGCGCAGTTCAGATTTAAACTCTAACTTTATCTCGGATCAGCAGAGAGCATACCCCAGACTTTTCTTTTGGCTCCCATATCACACAGAGATATTGCTCGGGCTATTGATATATTATTTAGCAAAGGAATGCATGGAAACTCATATGCATGGGTTTTATTGATAAAGTTTCTTTATAATGCAAACGGGTTTCACCTGTTCAGTCAAGAAATAAAGCTTCGGATCGCATTGGTCATATGGATACGATTGTTAATGATTCAAACTATAAATTTGAGTTTATGACTCTTGAGGAAAGACCGAGTACTTCGATTACCAATTTCAGTGATACATCATTTGGATATTCAAGAGGATCTATTTTTTGCGGAAGAGAGAATATTGCTACCAAACCTACCCATATAGTCAGGCCTGCCTACTATATCAATTAAAAATGGATCTTTTTCTTAAGACACAAAGGCAGAAAGATTTATGCTATCCAACATTCATCTTGATATCTCAGTTGGGAGTCTTCTTGTTGTTGATTGATAGTACCGATGAGGGTAACCCTGTTTTGGGTGTACATGTATACCTTTATTTAGATGATGTCCATGAGGAGAATTGTCTTCAGGATTCCAGAGCAGCTCTTTGGTCAAAGAACGTGCTTTGTTATGCAATATCTCATACAATGGGAAGATCTATCTATTATAAAGTGGAACAAATGAATTTCTCAGGCTTTGGTTCGAATATTCTCAACCTGTGAGACTATGAGTTCTGCTACAACAATTTTTTATGACAAAATTGTAACACTCACCTTGAATTAGATGGCGTCGGGAAAAAGTTGAAGAATCAAATGATATATTTCAATGGTTTAAAATCGAAATTGATCCTAACTGTAGCTTGTTGCATCCATGGGGAGCTGAAAATAATATTTCCACGGGCATTGATGTTCTAAAATGATGTTATAGAGACCAGTAAGGAAAGCAATTCAGAATTTGGATTGATAGAACGTGTCCATTGAAAATCTCTTCAAATATTTGGCTTGTGAGGTTGATAAGAGAGAACAAATAGACTATAATGCAGGTGAAATAAAAGGATCAAAAGAGTCCAACTTTGCAGTTGATGATCTCTTTAAAGAAGGTCTTTTTCTGGATTATAGGCTCTGGACAGTGCTGAGGTCCAAAATTCTTAAGTGGGCTTATGAAGGCGAGGACAAACATGTCTAAGGGTTTGGTTATGTGGGCTTATGAAGGCGAGGACAAACATGTCTAAGGGTTTGGTTATGGGACCATTCGAGATATCTTTTGGAATTTTTGTGGATTATTATTTAACCCTTATGAAGGGTTTATTCCACAGTTTTTGGATACATTTCCTTTGATGCAATCTTACAAACATTTGGACAATGTCCAACAGTTCATCACTACTATAGTTTATGAAAACCCTTGAAATGATAAAGTTAAAGGAGGAGTGCATATTTTTCAGTTGCTTTACAAAGTAAATGGAAAATCTGAGTTTATTGATCATGGCTCCTTTTATAATGATGTAGACATGGAAGACTTCATCTTGGCAGATTTTTAAAAGTAACAGCCTAGAAATGTTTTGAGGATAATGCCTTGGCCTGGTCATTTGAAGGACAATTATCTGCCATTTTTCTTGAGCCATCCACATATAGGGATAGGCATTGACAAGCTAGCACAGGTTAGAATTAAGACTTGGGTTTTGACTGAAGATAAATTGAAAACTGCAATCAATATTGGATTTGCATGCAGACAAGGAATCCATTTTAAAGATCTATAGGGGAAATATATGAAAGCAAATTAGCAATGGACGCATTTTAAAGATCTATAGGGGAAATATATGAAAGCAAATTAGCAATGGACGAATGCAAGTGACTTCAATAAAGGGAAACGATGATGTGTTTGCTCTCATCAATTAATGGGAAGTTACTAGCATATGCATTGTAAAAAAGAATTAAAGAGAAGTCTATGAGTGTGGCTATTGGTTGTGCATTAGTTATTTGTTGTTGAATCTCACCAAAACAGAAAACATCTAAAAAAATGGATACAAACACAACAAATTCCTATTCTCCAGTAAAAGGGACAGCACATGTAGTTGAGGTGTCAGAGCATCTAGAAGAAAAGAGGTTATTCATTATATAACCAAGGTTAAAAGGATAGAAAATAAAGTAAAGGTGTCGATAGATCAAAGATCTTTTCAATCATGTTTATAATTGGGAAAGTCAGGTTCAGATTTGGAAGCATATTTTTAGGAAGAGAATCAGTATCAGATTCAGTTCCATATTTCAAGGCAGCAGTTGTGCAACAGTTCCAGGTTTGGAGGCATCAAGTAAGGAATCAGTTCAACACTTGAGGAGAATATAAGCAGCAGCTAAAGACTGGAGCAAAGGTTGGCTTCCCGAGAGCCTTTTGGGCTAAGAATGTAATTACAGCCTTCTGAATAAAAATATTCCTTGCAGAAGCATTGAGATTCTCATATCTCGTTTTAGCAAGTTATGTGTTTCCTGTGCTTCGTTTACATGTTCTCATTAATCAGTTTTTCTTCTTGTCAATAAATTCATTTAGGTTGTAGCAGTCACAATTCAGTATAACCTCTACAGTGACTGAATTAAAAAAGCATTTCTTTGATAGTGGTTTTTTCTCTGTTTTGTTGTGAGCAAAACAAGACCCATGCTCATATATGTTTGCTTAATTTCTGAAGGTTAAACACAGTCTGAGTGAGTTTAATGTTTTTCTTCAATTGAGTAGGAAGTCAGATTTGTTATCCCTGGACACCTGGCTCCCTAGTCAGTTTTCCCTCAGGTCTTCTACCCATGCTTATGATTTTGAAGGATTTAGCAGACAAGGTCATGTCTCTTTGGTTCTGATGATTGAGTTATTGAAAGGGCTTGTTTATTCAAAACCAGAAGCTTCCGAGAGCTGATCAAACAATCATTTTTATGTTCTTGAAAATGCGCTAGGCTTGGCTCTATTGTAGCCTAAAGTCAATTCTAGCGACAACAGATAGCATGTATGTTGAAAGGCTGGTGAGTTTGACATTGTAAAAATTGTAAATCACATTCTTGATATTAATAAAATACATCACGACTGCAGACCAAGTCAGATAAGAGAGTATGGGGGGATAGGACTCCACGAGAAGGAAAGGGGGCTAGGACTTAAGGAAAAGAGACTCAATAAAAGGGGATTAATCCAATAAATTATATTCTTATGTCTTAAGTCATAAGTTGCTATTTTATCCTAAGTTCTCAAGTGGAGAGGACGAATTCCAAGCGACGGGGAAAGAGTTCCTTCGGTTGTCACCTGTAAAAAGGTTGACATGCATATTTAAACTTTGGGTTTAGTGGGAAAATCCTTCATTCCATCATTCTTCTCCATTCCTACCATTTATTGTAGAGTGTGAGCTTAGGAGCCACTGTGACCTTGTTACCATGTGAACCTTGTGAATCCTTGGGTTGCCTTAGGGAAGGTTGGAGCCTTGAAGGGAGAATTGTTGGGAATAGGTTTCCTTGAGTGTGAGGCCTGGAGATTCCTGAGTGTAGCTAGAGTTCTTGGAGCCGTAATGTTCTTATACTTCTTGGTAGGCCTATGCTGGAGCCTTGGAAGGGAAGTGGGACAGTCTGAGGAACTGCGATGCAGAGAAGGGGGTACATTTCCTTAGGTGGTGCAGGCCGACAGGGAATGAGAAGTTGTAGGTTGGAAGTTGGAACTGTCATTGGAATTGGTACCTTGACCTAGCATTTTGTTATGTTGATTCTGAGACCTTAGTTAGCTTAAGTAGCCTTTGCCCTGGTGGATTCATGGCTCTATCTCGGGGGTGACTTGTTGTTGAAATTTCTAGAACATCAGTGTCTATGGCTTGTTGTTGAAATTTCTAGAACATTAATGTCTATGGATGAGTGGAACATCTGAGATCTGCATCCAGTTGGTGTCTTTACAAAAAGATAATTGTTATGTTATGTGTTTCTTATAATGAACAATGAATGTTTTTATATGCTTAATTATGCTATTATTGTGCATGTTTATATTTCTGTTTATATTTCTCAACGTCAATATGTGTTTTGCATAAGTTATACATGGAATTATAAATTGTTAGGACTGCATAAGTGTTTCATATGCAGGGAATAATGTTACAGAGTGATGTCAAGGTGTTTCATATGCAGGGAATAATGTTACATAGTGATGTCAAGGTTGTTTTGTAGTGATGTGACTCGGAATGGAGGCATGGGTACGTTACAAGATAACATAATTGATGACATGGTAAAGTATAGGAAGAAGAAATCAACTTAGATAAAGTGTCCCAAAACCTTTTGTAAAACTCTATTGTATTGTGAGTTTGATTCCTTCCTCACTCCTATACTCTATTCGTATATTTTCTACAAAATATCTCTCTCCTTATTGATCTCCCTCTTCATGAAAATCCGTGCATAAGACTTCCTTATTCGCAGTATCTAACTAACGATCTCCTTATTGATCTCCCTCTTCATGAAAATCTGTGCATAAGACTTCCTTATTCGCGGTATCTAACTAACGATTTGGAGTGTCCAAAATCTTAAGGCATTGCATGTCCTTCATCTCATTCCTTAGTTGATTTCATGGAAATCACCATCTCCACTTGGATTAAATTTAAAGTTTATGTCAGGTATTTGTTTGATTTTATTTTATGCCCATTGGGTTGTTACACTTTCGAGAATAGGTAGGTAGAACCATTACGAATCAATTGAACTGATTTTGTGGACTCCATTGTTTGACACATGAAACCTTCTATTCGAACAACCTTTGCTACTAATCCCATATTTTTTCACATATTTCAAAAGTGTATACACTTCCTCTCCATTTCTAGTGTGGTATTATGAATAAGGAGACCCTTGGTTGCTTTGTTAAGGTATTTTTGAAGGGATCATTGATCTCTTATCAAATTATGCTAATTTGAATTTCCTTTTGTTGTTGCAATACATTTTGTTGGTGTAACTATTATATAGGTTTATCTATGCAAACAAAAATTTGACTTATTTTTCAAAGAAAATCTTCTAAGTAGATTAAAAAACACGACAAGTGATATGAGGAAATGTGCAACCATAAAAGCAAGTGAGAATTTGGTATGGATGGGAAGATAAAATCCATGAAGTAATTGAGGACATTATATCAATAGCAATAGAGGAAAATCATGATGAAATCGACCAAGAAAAGAAATGGGATAGTCAGAGAAGAGAAAAAACACATCAGAACCAAAAATATATATTAAAAGAGCATGAACAGACTGCCCATCACGCAAAAGGCAATGTAGGAAGCCCAAGACAATGTGAAAAATGGCATGGATGTTGAGAAATAAGCATGTACAAAACAAACAAGTCTAGGAATAACAAAAAAAAAGGGTGAAACTTTGTGGGAAAAAGAGTAAAGAGGTTGAAATAACCTATAAACATGGTGTGCAAGTACATATAAAAAGCCAAACTTGGGTAAAAAAATGTAATCCCTATTGAGATGTTATATTCTTTGCAATGAAAGAAGAGTCATATGACTATGTAGTTAAGGTGGATCGACTAGATGATAATTCGAGTGACAAGTCAAGTTGAGTCAATGGTTAAGTTGAGGTCAAAGTGATCGACCAGGAATTTGGAGGTCGAAGTGATCAATGGGAAGTTAAAGTTGAAGTGATCGACAGGAAGTGGAAAGGTCAACTGACAAGAGGTCGATACGAGGTTGAGTGGTAAACGACTGGAGGTCAACTAGGAAGTTGATTGTAACAGAATCCTAAGATCCACGGGATTGCAACCAATCATCTGCGTGCATCTGTAGCTATTTTTGGGTGCCATGATTTAGGGTTTTGCATGTTGTAAAGCCTATAAATAAGGTGTGTTATAATCATATTATGTTGATCTTCATGTTAGTGTTGTTGGTCATGTAGATGGGAGCCAAATTAATTGTAAGGTCGTTCTTGTGTAAATCAAGAGAGTATGATGGTGATTGTGTCTTAGGTGCAGACCAAGGTTAGTCATGTAACTCTTTATTCAATGAATGAATAAGACAACAAAAGAGTAAGACACTCAAGGAATGTTGGTTTCCCAGTTTTGGGTTTCCAAGGTAAAATATTTGTGTATTGTGTATGATTGTCATTTATTTCTTGCTTATATATGTCTTTTCTTTCTTGGTTGGTTTAGTGTAAGGGTTAGTTTACCCAATATTTGGTATCATAGCTATATTTGAGACACTTTGATACATTTGGTATCTGAGCATAGTTAAGCAAATCTTGGATCTTAGCTAAACCTCGATCCAATGGGAGTTGTAAGTCATTGATGTTTAAAGTTGTGCTTGAAAGAATGGAAAGCAATTCGTGAATAGAGATCAAAAAATTCAATGCCCAGAATTTTGAGCTTTGGAAGCTTAAGATGGAAGTTCTCCTTGTAGATTGAGAATAGTGGACATTCGTGAGCCCAGGAACCATTTTGACGGGTATGTTGAGGGAAGAATGGGAGAAAATCAAGAGAAGATCTAGGAGTATGATTCAACTTTGTCTTGCAAATTTGGTGTTGCTTAATGTCTTAGGTGAAGACTTTGTAAAAAAATTGTGGGACAAGTTGGGAAGATTGTACATGTTGAAATACCTGGTAAACAAGTTGTTCCTTCGAAAGAAACTATATATTCTAAGGATGAGTGATGGGTGCTCGGTAAAAAAACACCTGAATGCATTCAATGTTCTAATAAGTTAGTTATTATCCGTGGATATTAAAATCACTAAGGAGGAGAAATGCATAAGCATGTTGTGTTCTTTGCTAGATTATTGGGATATCTTAGTCGTGGCTATAAAGATTAATTCGACCACGTTAACGCTTGAAGACATGGTTTCATATCTAATGTTAGAGGAAATGAGAAGGAAGAAGATGGAAGAATTGATCAAGGATGCCTTGATGGTGAGAGGTTGACCGATCAACAGAGATAAAGGAAAACTTTTCGATAGAAGGTCTAATTCGAAGGGTCGATCTAAATCCCTAGTTCAATCGATGAGAAGATGTTGGAAATGTGGTAAAGATGGGCACTATAAGAGAGACTGCAAGTCGAAGGCAACATAGATCAATCCGTGATCCGATGAGAAGAAGTCGATTGAGAGAAAGAATATGTTGGATAAAGGAGGCGATGTGTATCTAGTATCAACCAATACACAATTGAATCATGATGTTTGGTTGATCGATTCAAGTGCATCCTTTCACATGACGACCCATAGAGAATGGTTCTATGAATATGAGAGATATGAAAGGGGAGATGTATTCTTGGGGGAAAAGGTGACAACCAAAAATGTCGTATGAAGAAGAGATTGATTGATACTACAAGATGGGAGGAGCAACACCTTTTCAAGTGTGCTACGTATTTTGGGTTTGGAAAGAAATCTTATGTCTGTCAGCAAAATGAGTGATGAAGACGTGCACACTTTATTTTAGAAGGATACATGCAAAATGGTCAAGGGAGAGATGGTATTAATTAAAGGAGTTTGTATTGAAACCCTATACAACTTGTTAGGGAGTGTCAAATCAACTGGATGAAACAACACTATTGTTCCTGAAGTCGACTTGACTCAACTCAAGTCGGGATAAGTCGATACAAACTAATTCGACTATTGTTCGTCAAGTTGACTTAAACATGTTATGGCACTAGAGAATGGGACACATTGGCAAAATATGACTTCAATATATGCACAACAAAGGCATGGTCGAAGGTTTTCTGGAGTTTAATATGGAAGTCGGTTTTTTTTAACATTGCATGTATGGAAAATAAAATCAGGTTAGATTCCAATTTGGAGAGACAAGGGAAAAAGGGATTCTAGAATTGATACATAATTATGTGCTTTACATTTTAAATACTTGTTTTACATGTTGAACCATTGATCATAAAATGTAGGATTGTTCATTAATTGGGTCTAGTCTAGGTGGTTGAGAGGAGAAGTGTTATCCTTCCCACCAAGGTTCAAGTCCTGGAAGTGACATGTTGAGATCTTAAGGAGTATGTTGTTGTAACGACTTTGGGCCTTGTTGTTGACATGGCCTTATGTCTTAAATAAACTAGGGTTTAACCTGGGCACCATCCTCAAAACAAGGGGAAGTGCTTAAGGGTCCTCCTTGAGACATGTTACCTAGAAAGAAAGAAAAAAACTAGGATGATCCATTTGTTGATATTATGGTAGCTTCAGGAGGTATGAACCTCTATTGTGACCTATGACGAGATTAGAATATTTCAGAAGGAATGAAAGAAGTAAAGGAAACCCTAGACGAGATGTCGACTGCAGAAATATAATTAATATCAATTAATTAGTACCCAGAAGGAGAAGTCGGCTCAGACAAGCCTGCCAGATTACTATAAATACAGGGCGCCAATTTCTCATTATTCACATTCTCATAATTGCAGAGAGCCAGTTGTGCGCACTGCAGTTTGGCATCTTTGTGCGCAAGTTCTGGGAAAGGTGTTGCGCCAGTTTCTGGGTGGGACTATCTGATCAGCTTTGGTTACTTTTCTTGCTTGGTGCATTAGCCTTGCTTGGCTATTGATTGCTACCAATATTCTTCTCTATCAAGGTCAAGGTGCTCGGAGGGTGGCTTCGGCCTATGGTTGGGTGACAAGGTTATTGTCAATGGTAAAATGAGCACAATATTTTATATTCTAACAGGTTATGGGCCCACACCTCCTTCATTCATTCTAAATGCTGGAAGGAAGCATAACTGCTAGGATATTGAGCTCACTGAGGAACTACCGCTAGGGTTATCGGCAGGAGCAATTTCCAAAGACACTGCTGCTAGGGTTACTAGCAGAAGTAGTTGCAGAAAACCTAATCTCAGATCCGACACCTTGTGATGGAGCATCTTGCTCAAAAATAAGATATTCAGATGCGCCCTAACTCAACGTACCTTTTGGCTCTCGCAGAAGACATAAATGACAAAGTTGAAGTTTTGCATCAAGGCATGACCAGTTACTAGTCAACCGAAGACATGAGTGAAACGATCAGTCTCTTACACTACTCAACACTTACTGGAATGATTGAAGATGACATGTGGATAATTGATAGTGGAGCTTCTAGGCACATGACGGGAGATCAAGCCAGACTCTCAAATCTAAATGAGAAGAATACCTCATACAAGGTAGATCTTGGAGACAAAACCACTTACCCCATGGAAGGATTTGGACAAGCCTCCATCAAAATGAAAACAGGTAACTATGTTCACTTAAGCAATGTTTTATATGTACCTGGTTTAGAAAAGAATATTGTATCGATCTCTTGCCTAGAAGACAAGGGAAACATAATATCTTTCGTGGATGGAAAGGTGTTATCATGGCATAAAGACTCCAACATAGAGAATGCTAGGGTTATTGGAAGTCGTGAAGGAAATCTGTATAGACTACTAGAATAAAATGAAGAATCTCTTGTACACAATGAAGTCAACCCCAATGAGCTTTGGCACATAAGATACGCTCACATTAACTATCAAACATTACCCTTTCTCAAAAGGATGGTTGAAGGAATACTAGAGTTGCAGTCTACACATGAAGGAATCTGCAAAGGATGTGCTCTTGGGAAGAATATCAAGAAACCATTCCCAAGCAACAACAACAGATCTAAAGAGATTCTAGATCTAATACACTCAGATGTTTGCGGTCCGATGCCAGTAAAATCTCTAGGAGGATATTCTTACTACATAATCTTCATAGATGACCATTCAAGAAAGACTTGGCTATATCTACTAAAAACAAAAGACGAAGTATTCAACAAGTTTCAAGAGTTCAAAGCAGAGATAGAAAACCTCACAAATAAGAAGATCAAGACGCTAAGAATAGATAATGGAGGAGAATACACATCAAAGGAATTTGTTGCATTCTACAAATCGATAGGGATTAGGAGGGAGCTGACTGTTCCTCATAATCCTCAACAAAATGGTGTAGTAGAAAGAAAGAACATATCCATTGAAGAAAATGTAAAAGCCTTACTAAATGATCAAGGTCTATCCATGTTCTTAAGGGGAAAAGCAACAATGACAACAATATATGTGCAAAACAGAAGTCCTCATCATATATTGAAGGACATGACACTAGAAGAAGCTTTCTTAGGTAAGAAACCTAATGTGGAAAACCTAAGAATATTTGGATGTCATGTTTACTCTCACATTCCCAAGGACAAGAGGAATAAACTAGAACCTTCAGGAAATAAAGGGATATTCGTGGGATATAGTGATTCATCCAAAGCTTATAGAATATATATTCTAGAACAACACAAGATCGAAGTCAGCTGAGATGTGACATTCAATGAGAAGATGGCCTTCAAGAAATCCATAGAAGAAACTATAGAAGAAGAAGAGATTGAAGAACTTAACGAAGAAAGCACATAAAACAAAAATGATGAAAAGGAACTACCTGATCATCCTATGGAGCCATGTGAAAACATTGATTCAGATATCGTACCTAAGACTAAGAAAAGACCAGCTTGGCTTGAAGCTACCTTACAAGATGTAGAAAGACTCAAGGTTCCAGAAGGAACATTCAGAAAGAGTAAAAGACCTAAAAGATTCTCAAGTTATGCAACATACATGACGAAGCTTCTAGATGAAGAACCTACCACATTTGAAGAAGCAGTTCAAAAGGGACAATGTAAAGAAGCTATGACGGAAGAGCATCAATCCATTATGAAAAATGAGGTATGGGAAATCGTACCAAGACCTAAAGAAAAATCAGTGGTAACTTCAAAATGGGTGTACAAGATCAAACATGCAGCAAACGGAAGTGTGGATAAATACAAGGCAAGATTCGCAGCTAAAGGGTTCTCCCAGAAGGAGGGAAAAGATTATGACGAAACGTTTGCTCGGGTGGCTAGATATACTTCCATCAGAGCTATCATATCTCTTTCCGCTTCCATGGGATGGAACTTACATCAAATGGATGTAAAGACAACTTTTCTCAATGGAGCTATTGAAGAAGAAGTATATATTGAACAACCTCAAGGGTTTGAGGTACATTCCAGAGATACTCACATTTGTAGATTAAAGAAAGCTCTATATGGACTCAAGCAAGCTCCAAGGGCTTGGTATTCCAGAATGGACAACTATCTAATGAGACTTGGTTTCTCCAAGAGTCATGCAGATCCAAACCTTTACTATAAAGTCGTGGACAATGCACCTGCAATCCTACTACTATATGTTGACGATCTATTCATAACAGGTGAAGAGTCTCTCATCATCCAGTGCAAGAAGGAATTAGCTTCTGAATTTGATATGAAAGATCTAGGTCTCATGCATTATTACTTGGGACTAGAAGTATGGCAGAAGCATGGTGAAGTATTCCTTGGACAAGGAAAGTACGCAATAAAGATCCTACAGAAATTTGGAATGATGGATTGTAAGTCCATGGACACTCCTATGAATGCAGATATAATAAAAGTGAAAGATACAGATTCTGATCCAGTAGACCCATCTCTATATCGACAACTAATTGGGTCATTGATGTATTTGGTAAATACTCGACCATACATTTGCTTTGTCGTAAATACACTAAGCCAGTTCCAGGTGGAACCAAGACATGAACATTAGATAGCTGCAAATAATGTATTAAGATATATTCATGGGACAATAAACTACGACTTGAGATATACTGCATCCAATGATATCCAACTTCATGGATTCATAGAATTTGATTGGGCAGGAAGTGCAGAAGACAGAAAGAGCACTTCAGGTATGTGTTTCAGCTTGGGCTCCACTATGATATCTTGGGGTAGCAGGAAACAAAAGTCTGTCGCACTCAACACATCAGAAGCAAAGTATATGGCAGCATGTGAAGCATGCATAGAAGAAATATGGTTAAGGAAGTTAATATTCGATTTATTTGATCAGATTCCAGAATCAACCATAATATATTGTGATAATCAGAGTTGTATAAAATTATCAGAACATCCTGTGTTTCATGAAAGGTCGAAACACATTGAGATCAAATACTACTTTATTCGAGATAAATTCCAGGAAGGAGAGGTAAAGAGCGAGTATGTCCCCATTGATGAGTAGACAACAGATATCCTGACAAAACCTCTATCCAGAATAAAGTTTGCATATTTCTGAGAGAAGATGGGGATCGTGGAAATAACTCCCATAGTTGAAAGGGAAGAAATGACTCTCCAGGTTGGGAGGGAGCACTGAAAATATTATTGAAAACATTTATTTTTGTGATTGAAAAATAGTCCAGCTCGGACATATTCTTTCCTGTTCGGAAAGTGGATTGAGATTTCTGACGGACAACGATTTCCCATTGTGGTTAACATGGGGAGTGGTCTAGGGCAGTATCTCTTCTTGAGGGTTACTCAAGAAGACTGGCCCGCCTCGCCGGACAATGATTTCTCATTGTGGTTAACATGAGGAATGGTCTGTTTTGGAGGTTGATACAGGACAGTCTTTTCCTCTTGTGGTTAACAAAGGAAATGGTCCAGACAATCATTCCTTAGGGTTTATACATTCTCTCCAGGGTGCACTTTGATTAGTGTAGGAAGAATGGCCCAGGGTGGGGAATGGTCCAAGCTCAAGAATCAGGGACAAACATTCCTTAGGGAAGATTCATTCTCTCCAGATTACACTTTGTTTAGTGTCAGAGGAATGGCCCAGAGTGAGGAATGGTCCAGGCTCAGAAATAAAAAAGAATCATTCTTCCTTGTTTGAGAAGAATAGGGTAGATAGCCCATTGTTGATTTTCTATACTGAGGGCAGATATTCTTTCAGATCTCACAGATGTGAGTGAAAGATTGGTCCAGATGGTTCAGTTTATTTTAACAATATTTTCTGTGCAGGTTGTCATCAGATGATTGTTATGGAGACCGCATGTCTCCAGACATTAGAGATATACTACTGTGGTGGATATGTTCCACTGTTTGTGACTATGTGCCACGGTTTGAGTAGTTGTGTACTACTGTGGATAGACACAGTTGTGTTCTATCAATTGATATTGTACCAATTGTCATGGA
>ML779335.1:412931-427651 GCA_009831015.1 Picea engelmannii
ATATTATGGTAGCTTCGGGAGGTATGAACCTCTATTGTGACCTATGACGAGATTAGAATATTCCGGAAGGAAGCAAAGAAGTAAAGGAAACCCTAGACGAGATGTCGGCTGCAGAAATATAATTAATATGAATTAATTAGTACTTAGAAGGAGAAGTCGACTCAGGAAAGCCTGCCAGATTACTATAAATACAGGGTGCCAGTTTCTCATTATTCACATTCTCAGAATTGCAGAGAGCCAGTTGTGCGCACTGCAGTTTGGTAGCTTTGTGCGCAAGTTCTGGGAAAGGTGTTGTGCCAGTTTCTGGGTGGGACTATCTGATCAGCTTTGGTTACTTTTCTTGCTTGGTGCATTAGCCTTGCTTGGCTATTGATTGCTACCAATATTCTTCTCTGTCAAGGTCAAGGTGCTCGGAGGGTGGCTTCGGCCTATGGTTGGGTGACAAGGGTATTGTCAATGGTAAAACGAGCATAGTCTTTTATATTCTAACGCCATTAATAGATAAAACTCAGTTTGTACCTCCTCAAGTTGATCTTTCTCAATGGCCTTGTTATCACACAAACTCACACTTATAGAGATAAAGTCCCAAATCTCAAGTGTGATCTGATGTAACTAAGAGGGAGGCAATTGTCACCTCACCAATCCATTTTTCACTTTAGGCTAACTCCCTCCAACTCAAGGGGGATTCACTGGTTTGAGATTACTAGGACTTAGGGAAATGTAGCTCAAGATGATATGGAGAGTGAGTCTAGGAAAAATGGTATTTTGGTCATTTTTGGGGTATAGAAGAAAGTAGTTAGAGGTTAATGTCTTTTCATTGGGCATATGGAGTCAAAACGAGAATATGGGAGCTTTTAAAGGAAAAAGAAAGCTTGAAGATGAAAACTTAGGTTTATCGACTTATGTCATTGTGAGGACCATCATGATCCTTACTCATGATGCAGTCATCTGGTTGGTCTCTTAGGGAAGGAACAACATCATTACCTACTTCATTTTCTGAAGAGAAACCATCATCATATGGCCACAATCTGAAGAGGATTTCATCATTGAGCGAGGAACACTCAAATTCTTCATTAATTATTTTATCGAGTAAAGACCTATCCAAGAAATTTATGGTTTTTTTCATTGCATTCGGGGTCTTTGATAGGGTAGCATCTAGTACTATCTATAGAACCATTATATCATACATCTGATCCCACAATATCTAAATACCCAAAATCCTCCATACCCCGAATCTTCTCTTCACAATAATAAACATCATATTTGTAACTATCATCGAAACAGGCTTCTTCTAACACAACAAAGTCTTGGAATAACCCTCTCAGGTACTCTAGTATAAGATCCTTGAAAAATACCCTATCCATGTTCATGCCACAATTCACCACCAAACGATATCCTTCAATAACACCCTTAACAAAACCATACAAGTTCTTTGTTACTACATCTCCATTTTTCAAAAGTTGTTCAATCCTCCTTCCCTTGTTTGTAGTGGGTTCCCCAATGGATTCAACAATAGAACCATAAAAACCCTTTTTTTCATCTTCACCAAAATCATAGCAAGGTTCATCTTCAAAAAATAGAAAGAAAGTGCCTCTCATTGAATTGAATAGGAAAAAATCATCCAAATCGCTTGTTGTGGGGATTATTTCTCCATGAAGATTGGAATTATGCAGTGTCTCGATTTTCAGCCCCTTTTTACATATTCCAAAATCCATGAGTGTATGTTCATTTGTGCTAAAAACTCTTGGTATGGAAACGACGTTATCATAAAATTCATTAACACCCTAATTTTCCAAGAAGACATCATCAACTTCTTCCTCGGTAGTTTTGAAATCTATTGTACCATCAAATATATAGTTTTCTACAAAATCAGTAGTCAGTATGGGATGATCATTGTCTTGATAACCTTGGAGACAATTTATCTATGCCCCGACAAATGCTTGTGGAAAATTGTGGGACTTCCCTTGTTGTTGTTCTGTGGTAATCCCCTCCCTAACAACATCCCTGTTATATTTAAGAAATCCAAAGAGGCCCCCTTCTTGAGAAGAAAAATCATGATCACGGTCTTGTATCAAGCATTTCCTAGGGCTAATGTTGCATTGTTCTTATGGTTCTACAATATCCATGCTATCCTCTATGTGGCCATTAGTTCTAACCTCCTCAAATTCTAGGCGTAAGATTTCATTTTGAGTAGATTCATCACCACAATCAGCATGGAAATCCTTGGGATCTTATAGGATACTAGCATCATCATCTCCATAGTTGTCTTGATCAGCTCCTTCAATGGTAGCATAAGGTTGCTTCATGGTGTTTTATTTGGAATCTACCCATTCTTATTTAGTTATTTCAAGCTCCAGCAACTCCTTAAAGAAGGTGAATGACTAAGGTGAGTTTCCTTTGCATAACACCCCAGGTTTTGAGCCCCATATTAAATAATGTATTTGTTAAGTGTTGAGAGGCCAGAGTGGCCAAACAATTAAAAGAGGCTAGTGTGCCTAAGAAATGTAATGTTTTGGTCATTATTAATAATAAATACATTGATGGCTACTAGATGGATAAGGACTAGAGTAGAGGGATATGATTCCACAATAATTACCCATTTTTTTTAATGGGGGAAATTAGTTACGTGAGATTCTTGGGGGAAGGCCATGAGGTTATTGATTCCCAAGAGTTACATAAACCCGTCCTTGGTCTATTGGGGGGGTCTGTTCTCTCTCTCACTCTCATTCTTGTTCTGATTTTTCTGTTGGTCTCCTCACTCGTTCACTCACTCATTCGTTCATTCATACATGCACTCCATTTCTCTTTGTTCACACCTTTCGTGGAGATCTCACTCCATTGATTTCCCTCACTCATTCATCTTTCGTCATGCGTGTCTTGGCTCGGGAAAGGAAGATGAACTTCTGAAGTGCAACCGTGGTATTGTTGGCTATAGATATTGCTGGTGTAATCCAACCATGATTTGAGACCTGCATGTCTGAGATGCGTGGTATGTGTCCATATTTTCTCACAACTATCAGTCCTGAGAGTCCCAGCATGGAGATTTTGGACCAGCTTCCCTAGAACCTTGGAAGGAGAAGGACTGCCTGAGGAACTGCGTGGAAGAGAAAGGTGGGGGTCCATTCTCTTGGATTGTGCAGGTTGGGTAGAAGAGAGATGGATACTTGAATTGTTGTGGGTGTTGGGAAGCCAGTGAGAGATTGAGTGTTGACTAGTTTGGGAAGCAGAGTAACACTCTAGAACCATCCTTGTGTATTCATAGCCCTGGCTCGAGGGTGACATTGTTGTTGAGACTTGGAACATCAGTGTCTATGGTTGGGTGGAACGTCCTTGGTCTACAACCAATTGTTATCTTCTTTTATAAAAGATAAGTTCTCTTTGTTATGGTATTATTTACCCATGTATGATTCATTTTGTTGTGTATTTATTTATCGTTGAATTCAATATTTAGAGTATGCATGCTTGTTGGTTATGGTTTTGCATATTGTTTAGTTCCTTTCTTTTATGTGTCTTTATTAATTTGAAAGGTATCTGTAAGAGAAAGATGTTCGAGAGCGGGCTTGAAGTAGCATAGCCTGGCCTATGGGTTGCTAGGTATGTTACAGATTGGTATCAGAGCCCAGTTCCAACACTAAGCCTGGATGTGATGTGTAAATTGAGATTGAAGCAAAAGTTTCACATAGAATTTAAGTTGCAGAATGCCAGAAGATGTTGAGAGCACACCTTAACTCTGTTTGAAAACTCAAGAGGTGTAGCATTTCAAAAGACCGCAATGGTCGTAGGATCTGTTCGGGAAGGGTCTGAATCCTTCACAACCGTCAGATCTAGGAAATGAGTGCAGCAATTAAACCCTCAAGTCCTTCGGACTTCATTGCTTTAGAAAAAATTTAAGTCCTTGATGATAAGAAGGTAAAATCCCCGAAGCTCTGAAGTCCCAGAGTGAATCTACGTCGTAGATCATTGGGAGGGGTACTTGACCATTGGATTTAGCCAAGGATAGATGTGGGCCATTGGATCAAGCACAGATCATGAGGTGAGGAACAGTGGGGAAGATTAGATCCAAGCCATCAGATATGCATGTGAATGTGTGTGAGTTGTAGATATCACAACAGTTTGGAGGTTCAATGCTCTGGGAGAAGCAAGCACTTAATCTTCTAGGAAGAAAATCTTTGACGCCCCAAAATTCAGAGTAAATATGGATCGTTCGTGTTCAGGGACATGTGTCCAAAGATTATTAGGTATTCATGAATTCAACGTTTGATAGTTTGGGGGTTGGGTGGTGTTCAACAAAAAAAAAGATCCGAAGCGTCGGAATGACGTGACATGATGACATCACCTAGAATGACGTAGATTTGTTTGTAAATTTGGAAGTTCGGGAGATTTGCAGTGTTTTGTTACAAGAAGCGTTGAAGCCCAAAGCTCTGCAGTGTTGAAGTATTAAATATCTAGAGAGAGTCAGTTCGGGGAGTCATCCATTTCGACGTTCGAGGGAAAAGGTTGTATTGTGTTGCAAAATTCCTCGAAGGTCGAAGTCACGGAGTTCCTAATGACCACATATCTCAGCATAAAACCTATACCGTTGATCCTCAAACCCTTCGGGGGTTCGTCACTTTGGCGTTAAGAGGAATTGTAATGTGATGCTAGGAAATCCTCTGAAGATCGAAGCCCCAAAGGCCCAGACAACTAGAGTGACGTGGTAGGATGATGTCACTTGGATGACACGGGCCTACCTTATACATTCCATGTGTCATCTTGTTTTAGGGTTTTCGCAGACCTTTTTGGGTCAATTAGAACTTGACATTTGTTTCCTGTAGAATGGGCCACATGTCATCTACGTGGTTTCGCCATGTATCACCCCCTTGGTGTGTAGTTATTGATGAGACTCCAGAAGTTCGGAGGTTAGGCAATTCAAGAGTTTTTAGGTGTGATGTAGTAAGAACCTCCGAAGTCCGAAGCTCAAGAGCACCGGAGTAGTGATACTCCCAAGAGCCTCTCTGTGAGCTCGCCAGTTCGGCGCTTGGAGGGAATGTAGTGTGCTAAGGGTGAAACCCCCGAAGCCCGAAGTCCCTAAGCTTCAGATAAGCACTTTTTCATCTAAGTGCATGGTCATAGTCGTGGTCACATGTGATTGAGAGATAAAGGAAAAAGGACTAATGGATGAATTTTTGTTTTTGAAGAAGGAAAAGCGCTAAGGATGGATTTGGCCCGTGGCTTCGAGTTGTGGTCACTTGGGAAAGTGGTTTGAAGGAAGCGTTTGTGCAAAATTGAATTCTGTATCAGCCAAAGGATAACATGGATGTGTTATATGATGCAGTCATGTGTGTGTGTGTGTGTGTGTGTGTGTATTCTTCATGACTTGAAAGGACCTGTAGCATTTTGTTTGGAAAAGGTTGTTTATCACTTTCTTAACTCTGAAAAAATGATCACTTGCACAATTTGCAGAATTAAAAGGTTTAAACATATCAGTTCAAAATGTGTATTCAATAAATGGAAGAAGGAGAGGAAGCTTCCAGCCATGATAAAGAGGCCCAAGGTCAGAATATCTGAGTTGGTAATGCAGAGAGAGAATCAAAAGGACACAAGGGCAGAGAGGAGAAAGAAACATTGATAGAAACTGTGAGAAGCCTAAAAATAGAAGTGCATAGCTACAAGGCAGATAATGAGAGGCTGATGAGAGAGAAAATTCAGATAAATTCTCGAGTGTTCCAGAGATTAAATCAGTTGCAAACAAAAACAAAGAATGGCTCAAAGCAAGAGGAATAAGGCAGGTATCATGAAAGAAGAGATGATCGTGGAAGGGTCGGTTATTCCAGGAGTGCTAGCAGAGCTCATAGGCATCACTCACCTCCTTACTCAGTAAGAAGGTCTTGTGCATCTAAAGACGCCATAAGTAGTCTAGAGGTGTCTCTCGTTAAGCACCAAAGAAGAAGGAATGAGTTGGACAGTTTTCAAGGAGAGATTAGGAAGATTAGGCCACCATCCCCGTTGCCACTACGAAAACCTCGTTGCCTCTCCTAACCCCTTTATTGTTCTTCACCCCTTTGGTTTTGAGTTTGGGTTTGAGTGGGGCTTGTAATTTTGTTTTTAGGGCTTATTAAGATTAAAATATAAATATAAATTAATATTTAAATGTGACATGAAATTAATATTTATATTAATTTAATATGTCATTTTATTAATTATATTTTTATAACCTACCCCTAGCCTAAAAACTATATATAGAAACCTCTCCCCTCACTTTTCCTTACACACTCTCACTCTCTTCTCTTCAAGTGTGGAGGATTGCTTTGAGGTTCTTCTACTTGCTGCGGCCTCCCTTTTGACAATTAGCTGTGACCTCTCTTTGACAGTCAGTTGCGGCCTCCTTTCATTGTTGTTTGCCTGGTCCTTTTTTTTGTTGAGTTGAGGGTTATTCTGCTGCTGCCAGAAGCCTTGTGGAGGGTTGTTGTGTGTTGAATGTTTCATTGTTGCCAAGTGTCTATGTTGTTGCCCTCTCCTCCCTCTACCAGTCTATTGCAACCGAACCTCTCCTAAGTGGTTGTCGCCCCATTCCTTGGGAAGAACTCAAACCCTTTAGGGATGCGGCCTCCTTGCTAGGTTGTTGGACCATTACCTTAGGCAGTCATCACCTTTTCTCCTTGCAAATTGTCCATTGTGTGTGACTGAAATTAGGGTTTGTTTCCAGAATTCTCTGTGGGGTTTTGTTGTGTTTTTGTGTGAGGTTTCTCCTTGGTAGCATAACTATCCTACAATTCTCATGATAGAGATCTAACCCATTGAGGTTGATCCATGAGTCCTATACTTTTCTGAGCATAACTTCAGTGGCATATCATTCCTCATGTGTGTTAAGCTTCTCTTCATTATACAGAGGTAAATCATCAAGAGGTAAGTTGCATCTACTTTGTTTAGCTCAGATCTATTTGATATTGTTTAGGTTCAGATCTAATGTTCTAAATACTCAGAAATATTGTTAGGTTTAGAACTATTCTATTCATATCTATTGTTCCTAGATCTATAGATTCAGAGCTTTTGATTTTCATATTCAAAACTACTATATTCAGATCTACAGTTCATAGATCTATAGGCTTTGATCTTTTGATTTTCATACTCAGAATTATTGTTTGATTCAGATCTAACTATCATGCATACTCAAAAATGATTTTCTAGTTCAAATCTAACTACCCTTGCATACTCAGAATATTTTATAAGTTCAAATCTATTTAGATTTAATGTGTTCTTGTTGATCTAGCTAACAAAAACTTTTGAATAGGTATTTTTTGTTTTCTTTCCCTAATTCTAACATCTTAGCTAATGTATTTCAGATATGTTGGCTAATGTTGTTAGTTAAGTTACATCTTGTCTTATAGGGCACTAAAATGATCTAACAGTTGTATATTTGCAGTGTCTACTGGCAGGATATTTAGACACTTAGGAGTTAGTTAAGATCAACTCGGTCTAATGTGTCTCTAGGTAAAGTGTGTTCTTTAATGTGTTTTTGTCACTAATAATCTGACAGTCACAATTATGTTCTAGACATAAAGTGATCCAACGATTCATCTTCACCTCAATACTAACAACACTTGATCAATGGCTTAAAACACGATGAGTCCATTATCTCTATTTAAAGAGCATGGATGGTCATTTGTTGATGATCCGTTGTGAGAGATTCATATGTAAACTATTTTCTTTTGCATTAATATATTGTCTCAAGTGGCCACGTTGGTTGGGGTCGTGGATTGTTTCCCACTTTGAGGGTTTTAACCACATAATACATTGATGTATCGATCTTTGATCTATTTGTGTGAACCATTGCCTTAAGGTGTTGAACATATGTGGATATACCCTACTTATCAAACATGGTATTAGAGATCCTATGAAGATCTTCTCCCATTGTTGATCGAGATCCTAAACCTGTGTTATTGCATGCAACAAAGGACTTCTCAATTTTGTGGTTTCTAAGCATTTATATGTAAAGTGAACCGCTCCAATGTGTATGGAGCGTCATTTTTAGTTGGAAATCTTTTTCATTTCACTCGAAAAGGTTTCTATTTGCCCAAAATGCAATCATTTATATTAGATCTGGAGGTATATAGTTTCATTTTGTGGTTTTTAAAATCTCTTTCGTATTGTTTTAATATTGATTTTAGCTTTTTTGTTTATATTTCTATGCTAATCTCTTTCCAATCTGCATATGCTCTTTGCTTTGTGCCTTGTGCAATCACTACAAATCCGAAACAAAGCAGAAAGTCTTTTATTTTCTGTGTATGCTCTTTTCCCTCCACCTTGTGTGATCTCGACAAATCAAAACAGAAAGGAAAAGTTGCATCTTTCAAATAGACTAACCGAGATCTAATCCCAAGCTTAAAAACATTCGAAAAAAAGATTCAAAATTTTGTTTGTTTTTGTGTGCAACCATGTTTAAATCTTTTTGCAAGCAAAAAGAAGGGTCTTCGGGGTAAACATGCACTTCAAGGCAAAGAGTAAAAATAAAACACCCCCCTCCTCAGATCATGAAATATTTCCATTTGCATAAATATTCATCAAACCTAGAAGCCACAATTTCCACCTACCATTTACATGCGAAAGTTGTTATGTGGTGGGAACAGTTGAAGCAAGTTGAGCATATTAATGAGAATAAGATCACTTGGAAGCAGTTCAAAAAGTATTTCCAGAAGGAGTACCTCTCAGATCATTTCTATGACAAGAAAATGCAGGAGTTATTTGAACTCAGGCTCGAAAGCATGACTATGGAAGAATATGAGAAGAAGTTTTTTGGGTTGTTAAAGTATTTCATGTTCATAAATGATGAGAAGGTGAAAATGCAGAGTTTTTTTAGTGGACTTCCATCCTTTTATAAAGAAAATATTCGGTATGATGAGCCCAAGACCTTGACTGAGGCTATCAGGAAAGCTAAGTACATGTATGAGCAAGGTCAGGGTAGAGAATCCATGCAGAAGTCTTGGAAGGATAAGAAGAAGGAGAAGTCTAATCAGAGGAAGAAGGGATTCAAACTCATTTCAATAGAAATGAGCCTAATAAAAATCATAAAGATCAGTATGCCAAGAATGAATCCAAGAAAGAAGACTCCTTGGGAAAAAGGGGAAGACCACCAATCCAATTTTGGGGATGCAAACAAGATCACATGTACAAGGATTTCCCACACAGAAAGGACAAAATGAAGATTGTGCACGACATCCAAGAGGCTACCACAGTTGAAGACATGGGAAGGATTTATGCAGCCTTAGATGATCGACAAGTAGAATACCAGTCCAACATGATCAAGGTAGAAGGTAAGATCATAAATCAACATGTTGATATTTTAATTGATTTAGGAACAAGTCATTGTTACATTGATCCTAAAATAGTGGATAGATTACATTTGGAGAAAAGTAAGCTTGTGAAATCAAGTTTGGTTTAGCTAGCCACTGTAACCAAAAGGAGAATCCATGATATGGTCAGAATTTATTTCATAAGTCTTAATGGTGTGAATATTGGTGTTGATATAAATATCATGCCATTGGGGTCTTATGATATCCTAATTGGAATGGATTGGTTGGACAAGCATCATGTTGTCCTAGATTTTCATAGAAAGACATTTGCATGCCTTGACGGAGGTGAAAAACAGAGAACTGTGAAAGGAGTTCCAAGACCCATCTCTATAAGGGATATTTCAGCCTTACAACTGAAGAGATGTTTCAGAAAATGATGTCAATTGTATGCAACCCACGTGGAGGAGCCAAAAATGACAAAGGGGTCTAGCCTTGAAGATTTCTCGGTACTACAAGAATTTGAGGATGTATTCCAAGAAATACCAGGGTTACCGCCAAAAAGGTAGATAGATTTCTCTATTGATTTAGTGCCAGGAGTTTCCTTGGTGTCAAAAACACCTTACCGAATGAGTACACCAGAGTTAAAAGAATTACAAATGCAGTTGGAGGAATTGTTGAAGAAAGGGTACATACGCCGAAGTGTTTCACCTTGGGGAGCACCAATACTCTTTGTCAAAAAGAAAGATGGAACTTTGAGGTTGTGTATTGACTTTTGGTAGATGACTAAGTCCGCTATAAAGAACAAGTATCCTTTACCCATAATTGATGACCCCTTTGATCAACTAAGAAGAGAAGATATTTTCAAAGATAGACTTGAGATCAGGATACCATCAGGTAAGAATCAAGGAATAAGACAACCTTTAGAACCAGGTATGGGTATTATGAATTTGTAGTGGTGCCATTTGGATTGACCAATGCACTAGTTGTCTTTATGTACTTAATGAATGACATATTCAGAAATTACTTGGATAAGTTTGTCATGGTATTCTTGGATGACATACTTGTCTATTCTAAGTCTAAAGAGGAACATGAACATCACCTAAGATTGGTATTGCAAGTGTTGAGGGAACAACCATTGTATGCCAATCTGAGTAAGTGTTGTTTTTACCAAGAACATATCCATTACTTGGGAAACATTATTTCAGAACAAGGCATAGTCGTGGATCTAGAGAAGAATGAAGCCATTAGAGGATGGACAACACCCAAGAATGTTTCAGAAGTCATATCTTGTATGGGGTTAGATGGTTACTACAGAAGTTTCATAGCATAGTTCTATAAGATTGCTCATCCCATCAATTCTTTGCAAAAGAAGGGAATGAAATTTGAATGGACATCTGAGTGTGAAGAGAATTTTAATTTGTTGAAGGAATTACTTACTAGTGCACATATGTTAAAGATTGTTGACCCAAATTAATTTTTTGTGGTATGAACAGATGCATGCAAGGAAGGGCTTGGTGGATTCCTCACTATATATCGACATGTCATTGGTTATGAGTCCAGAAATCTTAAGGAACATGAGAGGAACTATGCCACACATGACTTGGACCTTGCTTCCATTGTTCATGCATTGAAGATGTGGAGAAATTATCTCATGGGAAAGAGATTTGAATTAAGGACAGACCATAGTGGTTTGAAGTATATTTTTGAACAACCAACTTTGAATGCCAGGAAAACAAGATGGCTAGAATTTTTTAAGTGAATACGAATTTGATATCAAGAATATCAAAGGAAAATAAAATAAATTTGTTGATGCACTTAGTAGAATAGTGCATCTCATGCATGCTACAGTTGTTAGTATGCATCAATCAGACTTGAAGAGAAAAATTTTAGATGTTGTTGTTACAGATCAACATTACCTATAGGTAAAAGAAAGATTACATCAAGGAGATGTACAACAAAAAATAAAAGAGTATGAGATGAAGGAAGATGGATTACTTATGCATAAAAATAGAATTTATGTTCCTAGTTCTGGAGAACTTAGGAATCTGGTACTAAGAGAAATGCATAATGTTCCATATGTTGGACATCCTAGTTACCAGAAAACTATTACAACAGTCAGAAGCCAATTCTTTTGGCTGGGAATGAAAAAAAATGTTGTTGATTACATTTCCAGATGTATGGAATGTCAGAAGGTGAAGGCTGAGCATAGGCACCCAACGGGTTTGTTAGAACCATTACTAATTCCAAAGAAGAAATGGGAAGTGATAACCATAGATTTTATAACTAAATTTCCCAAGACAACAAGACAACATGATTCAATCATGGTAGTGGTTGACAAATTGACAAAGGCTTCTCATTTTGTTCCTGTAAAAACAACACATACAATAACTAATATTGTAGAAATTTATATGAGGGTGATTTCTAGGTTGCATAGGGTACCTAGGACAATTGTCTCGGAAAGAGACACAAAGTTTACTTCAAATTTATGGAAGGGATTATTCAAAGGATTTGGTACAAATATGAACTTTAGCACAGTTTACCATCCACGGTTAGATGGGCAGACAGAGAGAGTCAACCAAGTAATTGAAGACATGTTGAGAATGTATGTGATGGATAAGCCATCTAAGTGGGAAGATTACTTGCACTTGGTTGAGTTTGCCTATAATAATGGGTATCAAGATTCATTGAAGACGATCCCATTTGAAGATTTGTATGGAAGGGAATGCAATACTCTAGTGAGTTGGGACAACCCAACAGATAGAGTGGTACTTGGGCCAGATATGTTGAAGGAAATGGAATACCAAATGGTTAATATTAAGCATAATTTAAAGGAAGCTCAGGATAGACATAAAGTTTATTTAGATAAGAGTAGGGCAACAAGTGAATTTAAAGTGGGGGAGCATGTGATTTTGAAAGTAAAGCCCAAGTAGAGCTCTTTTAAGTTGGGTAGATTTACAAAGCTGGAAGCCATATTCTGTGTTCCATTTAAGATATTGGACACAATAGGGCCAGTTGCATACATGCTTGCATTACTTGTTTCCATGAATGTGCATGATGTATTTCATGTATCTTTGCTAAAGAAATATGTACATGATCCTAACCATGTTATTGATTGGCATCCGATTCGGGTAGAGACAGAGGGAGACTTGCAGGTCTAGTCAATGTGAATATTGGACAGAAAAGTCAAAATGCTCCGGAATCGAGCTATAGAGATGGTAAAATTTCAGTGGACTTGCTACGGTCCTGAAGATGCTACCTGGGAGCATGAATATGCCATGTGGGTAGAGTACCCTCATCTTTTTGAGTAAATTTTGGAATTTTGATTCTTGTTTTGTATATGCACTGAGGACAGTGCCAAAACAAGGGCGAGGAGATGTAACACCGCGGGTTTTGAGCCCCATATTAAATAATGTATTTTTTAAGTGTTGAGAGGCCAGAGTGGCCAAACAATTAAAAGAGGCCAGTGTGCCTAAGAAATGTAATGTTTTGATCATTATTAATAAGAAATACATCATTGGTTGCTAGACGGACAAGGAATAGATTTATAGTGGGTTATGATTCCACAAGAGAGGGGGCTTGAGGGGCTAAGTGTTCATTTCATTTTTTAATTACCCATTTTGTTTAATGGGGGGAATTGGTTACGTGAGCTTCTTGGGGGGAGGCCATGAGGTTCTTGATTATCAAGAGTTACATAAACTCGTCCCTGGTCTATTGGGGGGGTTCATTCTCTCTCTCACTCTCGTTCTCATTCTAGTTTTGATGTTGGTCACCTCACTCGTTCACTCACTCATTCATCCATTCATGCATGCACTCCATTCCTATTTGTTCATACCTTTCATGGATATCTCACTCCATTCATTTCCCTCACTCATTCATCTTTCCTCATGTGTGTCTTGGCTTGGGAAAGGAAGACGAACTGCTAAAGTGAAACCATGGTATTGTTGGTTGTAGATATTTCTAGTGTAATCCAACCATGACTTGAGATCTGCATGTCTAAGATGCGTGGTCTGTGTCCGACTTTGCTCACAACTGCGAGTCTTGAGAGTCCCAACAAGGAGATTCTGGACCAGCTGCATTGGAGCCTTGGAAGGAGAAGGAATGCCTGAGGGACTGCATGGAAAAGAATGGTGGGGGTCCATTCTCTTAGGTTGTGTAGGTTGGGTAGAAGAGAGTTGGGTACTTGGATTGGTTTGGGTATTGGGAAGCCTTTTAGATATTGAGTGTTGATTGGTTTGGGAAGACGAGTAACACTCTGGAACTGTCCTTGTGGATTCATAACCCTGGCTCAAGGGTGACATTGTTGTTGAGACTTAGAACAACAATGTCTATGGTTGGTTGGAATGTCCTTGGTCTGCAGCCAATTGGTGTCTTCTTTTATAAAAGATAAGTGCTATATGCTATAGTATTATTTTCCCGTGTATGATTTATTCTATTGTGTATTTATTTATCGTTGAATTCAATATTTAGAGTATGCATGCTTGTTGTTTATGGTTGTGCATGTCATTTAGTTCCTTTTTTTATGCATCTTTATTAATTTGAAAGGTATCTGTAAGAGAAAGAAGTTCGAGAGAGGGCTTGAAGTAGCGTAGCCTGGCCTATGGGTGGCTGGGTATGTTACACTTTGCCACCACATTTCTTTTTACAATAGCACACATTGAATTTACTCCACTATATGCCTTAACAAGTTCTTGAGATAGAAAATTAGTAGGATTCCCTTGATAATCTTGCAAGATAACATCAAATTCCTCCCTTCTTTGTATGTAAATCCCAACCAGGAAATGTACATCGTGGCAATGTTCTACCAACTATTCACAAAACCCATTGTCTTGTTAGATGCTCTCCATAAGTGCTTGGTAACTTTCTTCATTTGGGACAACATCACAATCACCCTCAATTGCTTGTTCCTTAATTATGTCTTTATCATATTCAATATGGTTTAAGAAGAACCCTTCTTCTAAAAGGGATTCTGCAATATCATGAAGAGTGTCTTCAAACATTTGAAATCCCAGCCCTCGATACTTGAGAAATACAAATATGGGTATAATCTTTGAAGTACAAGAGTGATTGACCCAATTATTTTGTCTTGCCTCTAGATATAACATAAATAGTCTCATTAGAACACCCTCATGTATCACATTAAACCCAAAAGTGTATTTGAAAATTTTTACAACATGTGCAATGGCCGAAAATGGATCACCATCAAAATTTGGGCAGTTCTCCCACCATTTTGGTGGACATTTATTTGGATACCCATAGACATCCTCGACATTCAAGGCTCTATATACTTCATGAAATTCCCACATATCCATCCTTCACCATGTGAAAATTTCAACACGAGAGCTCAACAATAAATGAAAATTTTGTACCTTATTACAATGGAGTCACCAAAGTGAGTTGTAGATACCTTCACAGTGGTGCTTGTCTCTGTTGAAATAATGTAACTGCGAAGAG